>JAUMHL010000002.1:22884454-22899137 GCA_032362345.1 Sandelia bainsii | reverse complement strand
ACCCTTCAGTGGTTTCGTGTCTTTGTGGTAGTAGTGCAGCCTTTCTGGTGATTTTCTGACTCTTGGTGGTTGTTTTTGTGTGTTTCTGGTTGTTTTGAGTTTCAAAACGCTCAGGTGCACTGCGTCTGTAGAGTGTAGTATGATGATCCAGTTATGATACTAATGAGTCTGTCTCTGGTAGATCAGGATCCAGGACGACGCCTCTGTCATTGTCCAAAAACACATCAGTGATACAAACTGGCACTGAATGACATGTTCACATTCATCACCATGAACACACACTGTTGTTTATTTTGACTCACATTTTATGTCCTGCTGCCACAAGGCTCATTTGAGATCCAATGTGGATTAATCCACCGCTGAAAATAGTCCCTAACAGATGACCTACTTCCTCCTCTTCCTCAAAAAAAACAAAGTGAGCAGCTGTTCTAGGAATCACTGAGACCACATATTTGTGATTTGTTTTTAACCGATGTGCTTGAGAACCTCAGACAGTTCTAAAACAGTTTTCTCTTCCTGACGCTGCTGCAGCAGGTGCCAGAAGCTGCAGAGATGAAGACGATCCCTCAGAGACAGAAGGCACGTCTATCCATCTGTGTCCTCATATTCATCCACTCACACTTGTTGTTGCTTCATGTCGTTCATTTGTTGGTGTTCATGCAGCAGTCAGAGGAAAAACATCATCAGTGTTTACAGCAGCACGTGTCGCTCCAGAACAACACCTGCAGACTCTGTCCCGGCGTCTCCACACGTGTTGTTTATCACCTGTACGTGTGTGAACGTGTGTGTCCACGTGTTAGTCCGTCATGTGTTTAACCTGTTTGTCTTTGTCTTTCAGGACGACTACATTCCTTACCCGAGGATCGAGGAGGTGAGACTGAACGTCATCATAAACACCGGCTCAGTCTGTGTCCACAACACATTAAGTGGAGTGGAGGAGACATGGTGGGATCCAGGGAGGGAGAGAGACAGAAGCAGGATTAGTAGAAAGAAAAAAGTCGACAGGCAGCTTTAAAGTTCCAAGGGATCCGGTTTGAGAAGATGAACCAGCGATCCTGGGGTTTATGGACGACTGCCCTACTGACTGAGCTGTGATTAAGTGTGGTTAAGTTAAGTCAGAAGGTAAAATACAGTGAGAAGATAAAAATGACTTCCTCGAAGTTATAAACGTGTCTCTGGAGTCGAACTTCTCGTCTTGTGGCTTGTTGACCGATCAAACATCCCAACCTTTTCCCTACACTGACTATACATCATGGCTGTAGGCCTCAAACACCGATGTACCTGGATTAATATCAATATAATAATATCAGTAATATGGATTTTAAGTGTCCCCACGTATGAAATTAAAATTTCACCACGTTTGGCATCAAAATCCTGACATTCCAAGAACTGTGCAAACAAAGCGATTTGGTTGGGATTAGGCACAAAGATGCCTGGGTTAGGTTTGTGCACTATAAACATGGTTAGAGTTAGTAAAAACTGCTTCTTCCTGTGGCTGTGTGATCTTCACTGCAGCTACTAGGCGTCATCAAACAGTAATATATACGTATTGTAACAGCAGTGAAAAACCACATATAAAATCATATTTTACAGAAGGACGGTTTTGTTAATACTGTAGTCGACCAGAAACCAGAAGCATCAAACCATCAACTGAGTCTGTAAATGATCACTGTAGTGTCCTGAAAGGAGAAACAGAAATCAGTTCACCCAACAACAGAACCTACCTCACAAGCCAGTGTCGCACCACATCTGGAAAAAGTCCAGTATTTTTCAAATATGAAAGAAAAGTCTTCAAACATAAAAAAAGTTCAATAACTGATGATTGAACAACTTGCTTCCACGATAACAGGATAAATTAACATATCTAATCAACTGTAAACTGATGATCATCATTTTCTGTTAATGTAGCAGAAACACACACAGATTAATATTAAACATTTTTCCATAATTCCTACAAAATTCCTTCTTAGCTTTTGCATCTCGGACTAAAGAACTGGTTTTGTTTTCCTGAACCTGTTTAACTTCAGTTTCAGTACTTCACTGTTTCATGTCAAGTACAAATGTGTATGTGTGTGTTGCAGGTGTTGGACAGGGGGGGTCCGTACCCTCAGGTCATCCTGCCAGAGTTCGGAGGCTACTGGATCGAGGACCCTGAAGCTCTCCCTCCTCCTGCGCCTCCTCTGGCCTCTCTGGAGGACAGGGGAGAGGGGGAGGAGGGAGGAGGAGAGCTGGGAGAAAGACAGGAGGAGGAGGAAGACAGACCCCCAGGGGATTATGGGTACCGGCTGGAGGAGACCAACGAGGCTGCTCGAGCCTACAGGAAGCACTTCCTGGGCAGGGTGAGATTTGAAGGTGTGGTTGTTGGTAGGGGTCCTGGATAAGGTCCTTAAGGAGGTCTTACTTTCACTGCTGGTCCTTGAGGGGTCATTGAGTTCAGTCTTCACACAGCTTTGATGCTGTTGCTATGGTTACCTGGTCGATATTGGTGATTGAAGTGTTTCACTATCGCTCCGTCTCTGTTTGTTTCAGGAACATTTAAACTTCATAGGTTCAGTGAGCAGACTGGGAAACTTGCTGCTGTCTGTGAGACACGAAGAGGAGAAGGAGCAGGAGTTCCTCCACGTCATCATCAGGTACACACAGACACACACACACATTCCTCCACATAAAGATCCAGAGTCTGTGACATAAACCTGATGACAGGTAAACTCACTCTCTGTCAGTCTGGTGAGGGCTGAGAGCCAGGCTGTGGGGGGCTGGGGTGCTGGGGAGAACAGTGGTAAGGGAGAGAAAGCGAGTGACCGGTGCAGGGGGGTGTGACGGGTGGAGTGTTGAGAACCAGAACAAAAGCAGGTGGAGCAGGATCAGCAGGCAAAAGGACAACATGAGGTGAGAGGAAGGAGCGAGACTGTCAAAATAAAAGCATGAGCAGGACAGGTCTCAGAGGTAGAGCTGAGCTGTGACCTGCTGTTATCACTAGTTACATTTCAGACCCAGCATCAGTCTCACCGTCCGGTAAAAATAGACATGAAGCAGAGCAACAACAGAGACAAAGGCGAGGAGAGAGATTTGATGATGTTAAAAACAAACTGGAAGGAACATCTGGAAAAGAGCAGTTTTTGAGGAAACTGTGTATTTTGACTGTAAAGTAAAAACTGGGCTGTAATGAGAACTCAGAGCCTCAACATGAGGAGGGTCCTCTAAAAACTCTTTAAGCTGCATTTTCATGAGTAAACTTCAGTTCTACAGTTGCCTGAATACATCTATTACTTTTACCTACAACCGTCTCTTCTCCTGCGTGAATATAACTCAATATTCTGTAACATGTTTTCTCATGATCACTGGGTCCCATTCACCAATATCTTTGAGTTTATCCTTAATTTTGTCCAAAGAAAAATCTATGTTGGATTCATGGTGTGTTCTTAAACTGTAGATTTTGTTTGTACCTTCATTCTTATATCAATGAACCCCGTCATCCTCGTAAGTTAAAGGTGTGTTCTAGTTGTTCCCATTAAACAGATAAACATCCCGCAGGTGCCTGTGAAAGGCCACAAGACTGTAGGGCTCACACACGTCTCAGTTTACACTCATTCTGTTGTCTTTTAGTTGCACTCGCAGTGTAGAGAGCTCTCCATCTTTGTGTCATCATGACAATAATAATGTGAAACTTCACACAGCAATGAGAGATTATTGATGGTTCAGACTTATTTCAGTGACATGAACCACTACAACCGCTGCATGTGCATTTGTTTCCACTTGCTGATGCAGTTATTTGTAGTAAGGTTTCAGATGTTCTCAGGTTTCTGTGCTACACTGCTGCTCAGAGCTGCTGCTGGTGCAGGCAGAAGCTGCACAGGGTGCTGCAGAGACACACAGCTCCCTGGGGAAATAAATAAATCATCAAATATGACATAAATAGAAGATCATTCGTGTTTCTACCTGCTCTGACCAGTTCTGCAGCATCTCACTGTCTGAAGGATCCATTCAGTTAGAAACAGAGGAGGTTAACGACTCAATACTCAAGTAATAGTGAAAGTACTTCAAGCTGAAGTCACAAAGTAACATACTCCACTAAGATGATGATGGTGATGGTATTTATAACACTACTGATCACTGATTTAATCACTACTTGATGCTGTCGATAACATGAATGTTTCTCACACACGTGTCTCATAAATAAAGTTTCATGATTAAGATTCAAGGAGAGAAACACTTGAACCTGAACGTTTTCTGAGAAAAATCATCAACATTCACGAACTGAGTCTTTCGTTGAAAGCAATAAAAAAGCAAACAGGAAGTATTCCTCATGCAGTATGGCACATTTCAGAAGGATATGTATGATATTATTGTATTGTAATTATTACATTACATTTACATTCTTGTGTAAACATCACTAATGTAGCAGCTGGTAAATGTGGAGATGATTTTAACCCTTTATGTACTGACAGCTGCTTTATACATAATAATTAAATTAGATTTTTATGCCTCTCCACGGGTGAGTCCTGCAGGGCTCTGTTCTCGGCCCTCTTCTGTTCTCTATTTATACAACGTCTCTTGGCTCCATCATCTTCTCATACAGCTTTTCCTTTCACTGCTGCGCTGATGACACACAACTCTTACTAGCTTTTCTCATGCATTTCTCCCTGACTCTGACATCTGTGCTTGGATGAGAGAAAGACAGAAGTTCTGGTCTTCCCAGCCAGATCTTCGATACAGCATCAACTTGGGCTCTTCAGTGACTGTCCCAACAAACTCTGCTAGAAATCTGGGGGTCATCATTGACTAATTAAGCTTTACTGACCACATCTTCTCAATTTATCTGGCAGCAGGTTTACCCTCTTCAACATCAGAAACATCAGACCCTGCCTCTCTGAATATGCCACCCAGCTCTGTCATCTCTCATTTTGACTACTGCAGTTTCCTACTGACAGGGCAACCATCACTTGCAATTAAACCTTTTGAGATTATACAAAATGCAGCAGCACATCTAATTTTAGACCACATGCCACATTACTGTTCATAACTCTGCGCTGCCTTCCAATGTCTGGTCCCTACATCAAACAGAGAACGATCTCAAGCAAAGCTTTTCAGCTCAGTGGTTCCATGATGCTCCTAAGTCTGCTCACTCAGCAGCTTCACTCCCAACATTCAAAAACCGACAGACAGAAAGACAGAACTCTTCCACTGCTCTTTCTCTTATCTGACTCTTACTCTGACTTGTTGCGTTGGATAAAAGCGTCACAAATGTAGTGGAGTAATGAGTAGCATAAAATGACACTTACTAAAGTAAGAAGGTTTCTGTTTAACCATCAGGTGTCTGAGCAGGTTCAGGACTCTGGTTTAAAGTTTGTTTCTTCTGTTCTTTCAGGTGTCGGGTGAAAAGCGTCTATCACAGACTGTCATTGACAGAGCTACTGGACATCCCCAGTGTACCAGAGCTCGCCAAGGTGCACAAACTCAGTTACCTACAAAGTGTGCCAACTCAACAGAATGAATCACACACATAGAAAACAAATACTGCACGAAAAACCTGGATTATTTCCAGTTTGCTGAGTTTGCTGCGTCTTCAATTTAAGTGAAAAAATAATATACTTTTTATGTATATTTAAGTATGTTTTATATGCTTCAGTAGAGTTTTGAAATGTTTCACTGAAAGTACTTAAGAAATGTTTAATGTGTATTTTTTCTATACTGTTTGAAGAAGAATTAGTGAGTCAGTGCTGCAGCCTGCTGACGTAGCACTGAGTCAAACTCTTTCTAACTGTGTGTGTTGTTGCTTCTGAAGCTGCTGTGTGATGAAGCAGCAGGTCTGAAGTTCAGTCCCGTCGTCTACCCGAAGGTGAGCTCAGAGAACTGCAACAGACGACACCCCAGTTTTCTTTTTCTGATGAAATCATGGTGGACAGATTTTATCACACCTGTCTGTCCCTGTGTCTCCAGGCGTCTCAGCTCGTAGTGAACTACGACGAGCACGAGGTGAACAACACCTTCAAGTTTGGAGTCGTCTACCAGAGATTTGGACAGGTACAAACTGACTCTTCACGTCTTTGTGTTCAGCAGAGATAAACATGTGCGACCAGTGACACAGTGGCTCCTCTGCCGACTCTCTGTGATGTGATGTGTTGTCACCTGTCCACCAGGTGTCTGAGGAGGAGCTGTTCAGGAACAATGAGGAGACTCCGGCCTTCGCAGAGTTCCTGCAGCTGCTGGGAGACACAGTGGAGCTGCAGGACTTCAAAGGGTGAGAACAACCTTCACCTCAGGACAGACACGCACCAACTGACTCAGACTGTGTTCAGTTGTTTTGTTGTTAGAGCTGAACAAATGTTTGATTCTTCAGCTGAGGAAAATGAATCAGCAACTATTTAAAAACAGAACACTGAATGATGTTTGTGCAGAGGCTGAAACCACATTAAAAACTCAACATGTCCGATAAACAGCTGAATAAAGTGTGATCTGCAGGATTATAACTTCCAGCTCACACACAATGATGACGGACAGTGAAGCAGGAGAAAGATCAACTTTTAAAATGAAAAATGTTCACAGATTTAAACACTTTCAATAGAGAAAGAAAGGTTTGATGCTTTTAAAACTCATAACAGACACTTTATTATTCAAAGCAGAGACATTTAAATGTCTTAATGTAAGACTGAAGGGGACCTTTAAAGTTAAAAAAGCAAAAAGTTACTGGTTTAAATGACTCACTGATGTCTGCACACTAACTCCAAGCCACCGATTTATTCATATATGATATATTATTTTTATTCCTTCACGCCAACACAAACTGAAATGTCTGGAGGAACATCTCAGATTTCATCACATCTGGTACAAACATCCATTTGAACCCATAAACGTATTAGAATATGAGTCTGGACAGACGTGTGTAAACTACACCGTCACTGGTTGAAGGAGGCAAACAGCCATGATGTGGTAATTCTTGCTTTGTGTGCAGCCATTTAACAGAAGTCTCTTCTTGCATCTATCGGAGCGATAAGTCCTGTTTTCCTTCTGCAGACTTCTGACATGAAGCTATTCTTCTTCCAGCTGAAACCGTTTCTATAAATAAACAAACTCAGAGTTCTGATGTGTTTCTCTTGAAGACAGTTTGTGTTTTCAGCTTCACGACAGAAGATCAACAAACTCCAATAATTCAGCGACTAAAAAACAATCATGCTCATTGTACGTGTAAACCGTGGCAGATGGCGTCCAATTTTAATTTGATTCTTTAACTGACACCACAGTCAACAACCTCCACCTCCACCTGGGTGGAGAGAGGTTGTCCACCACCAGCTCCTTTTTCTTACTGATGTTGATCTGGACATGATTAAACCTGCACCAGTCCACGAGCTGTTCATCACTGTCTGAATACAGTCTCCAGACAATGACTCTGGAAACAAACGTCTCATTAGACATTCAGATCTAACTGAAATAAATGAAACACTAACTGGTTCCTCGTACGTCTGTGCAGGTTTCGAGGGGGTCTGGATGTGTCCCACGGTCAGACCGGTTCTCAGTCTGTCTACACTGTCCACAGACAGCAGGAGATCATGTTCCACGTGTCCACCAAACTGCCTTTCACCGAGGGAGACACGCAGCAGGTACACAACACAGGAACCAGCCTGACACAGCGTTAGAGAACATGACTCAGCATGGAAAGAGCACGGTGCAACGTGATGTACGAAAAGCATGATGAAACACACGACACCTGCTGCAGTAGCATCTTCCACTGCAGTAAACAGTGAAGCAGTTTCTTTCATAGTAAATGAAACAAACTCATTGGTACCAAGAGGAGAGGCTGCGTTTCTCCTGTACTGAAATCTGCTCTGTTGTTTTTATGATTTGACACCTTACATCTGTGATGTCCTCATCCAGACTGTGGAGCACTTTCTTCACCTTTATGCTGCTGCTTTTGAGGCCCCCTGATCACTGACCTGTCACAGCTGCCACAGATATGAACTCTTTTTAATCTTTTTCAGCTTCAGCGGAAACGTCACATAGGAAATGACATCGTGGCGCTGGTGTTTCAAGAGGAGCCCACACCTTTTGTCCCAGACATGATTGCCTCCAACTTCCTGCACGCCTTCATCCTGGTGCAGGTGGAGGAGCCCTGCTCTGACAGCACCACCTACAAGGTACAACTGAGAGTAAAGATGTTTCTCTTTCTGTCTCACAGGTTTTACAACTTTCTCAGACTCTAAATGGACCTAAAAGTTCATTACTACAAAGCAGAATGAGTTTTTTGAATCTCATCATTATATCATTGACAGTAGATAATGTTGTGATTGATTGACAGGTGTCTGTCACAGCACGAGAAGACGTGCCGCATTTTGGCCCACCCCTCGCAAATCCAGCAGTCTTTAAGAAGGTGAGATTGAACTTTGTGGACATTTTGCAGATTATATGTTAAAGTTGAGAGCAGCAAATATTTAATAACAGTCAACCTGAGCTATAAGAATTTACTGGGGTTTTTTCAGGGGCCAGAGTTCAGGGAGTTTCTTCTCACTAAACTCATCAACGCAGAGCTGGCCTGCTACAAGAGCGACCGCTTCGCGCGACTGGAGGTAAAAACACCTGAAGGTGGAGACACAAGAGATCTTGCTCAATCTCGGGACATAATTCTTTTGATTTTGATTCAATTCACAAACAAAAAACCCCAAAACAAAACAAAAATCAACCATCTCATCTCTTTTACCAAGTTGTTCACGACACAGACCTGGAGTAGCTGGTCCTGATATTTCAAAAATATTCAATTAAGGAAAACAGTGATAGCTAGCTGGTCTCGCTAGGTTACACTTATGTCTTATGATCATGTATGTCAACAAAAATAACAAGTCTCATGATGAAAGGTGAAGATAAAAAAATTTGAGGTGATGTAAAATACAACGGTACTAAACTCGTATGAATCATAAAATCGATACCGTCATATAAAAGGCTGCATCAGTTGAAAACCATAGATTTAAATCTTTAATCATCTTTGTGCTTCGGCTTCTTCTGTTCACCAACACACAGGTGAAGGCAACAGCAGCGTCATCATTGTTCACATACTTCCTAAGTTTTTCTTCAAACTTTTCTCCAACATGATGTTGTTGTGGCAATTCAAAGCTTCTCCTGTCAGAACCTAGTCACACACCCACGTCTAGCGACTGCAGAGTGTCACAGATGCCAGCTAGCTAACTCCAAAATCTGCAAATATAATGAAGAGATTTATGATTTAAAAATAATGCTGTGTAAAACATGCAGCACCAGCATCAAGTTTATCAGAAAGCAGCAAACAGTGACAGTTTGTCGTGTAACATTAAACCTGTTTCCAGTGTTTGCAGCTATATTCAGAACAAATTAGCTGATAGCTCCTCTGGTTAAAGGCAATAACTGAACTGAACTGAATTATATCAAACACAAGGACATGTACCTGTATAACATTTAAATAATATGGAGTTTAGACAAATTATGTATATTGGATTGTTTGAGAGATTCATACCCCCCTGTGCTAAGACTCCTGCAGGTAAACAAGTGTCCTCTACCAATGCTGCTCTGATCCATGATGTTCCACAGGGCTTGATTTTAGGGCCTCGTTCATTTTCTATCTGGATCATATAATTCACATGCTGATGATACCAAACTCTATAAGAAATGCACAGTCATAACCAACTCTCCTGGAGGAATAATTCACCAAACAAATGTGTAATTTTAAGGAGCGCACTCGGGCCGCCCTGCTGGACAGCCTCTACGATGAGCTGCACAGACGCTCCCAGAGCATGCTGGGGCTGACATCTGGTCTAGAGGAAGAGGGTCGAGCTGAGAACGGACACGCCCATGGAGGTCTGTTGGAGTCCATCAAGGTGTGTTTCATTTTTTAATATTGCTTTTATTTATTTATAATAATCTTTAGTGTTATTAACATGTTTGAGACTTTTACCACAAACTTTTTCATCCATCTCAGAGGGCAATGCGTGGGCGGAGTGTTTCCATGGAGACCATGTCACGGGGAGGGGCGGGTCTGCCTACCAGTCTGAGTGGCGGGGGTCTGGCACACATCAGCATCGAGGTAAGAAGACGTCGAAGATGAAGAAGTTTCCTCTTCGCCTTCCTTCAGTATTTATCCCTCATGATCATGACAATTGTTATTGGCAAGTAACTAAGTAGATATACTCAAGTGTTGTCCAAGAATATTTAAATTTTCTGCTGCTTTAAACTTCCGCTCGTTTCAGAGGTAAATATTCTATTTTTCATTGCTCTGCATTTATTTTTCAGTATAAGTTATTAGTTACTTTTACAATGAATTTAAATTTGAACTTTTAAAATTAATAATTATTTAAATGCTTAAAACATTCTGATCAATAATCTCTTGCAGTTTACAAGTTATCCAACAGTAAGTAAAGCAATTAAAAGTAGCTCCATCTTCACCAGCTGCAACATTACAGTGATAAACTCATGAATGAATGTGTAACTTTAATCCAAAAATACATTAGTGCCGTACTGCATTACGAGTACTTTTATTTTTATTACTTTAAATATATTTTGATGCTTTCTTTTCTTACTTTCTATTTTTACTCCAGTAACATTTTCAGTACAGGACTTTAACATGTATTTATGAGTGTTTGTACACAGTGTTATTCTTTGTTTTTTGTGTGTCTGATGTCAGAGTAATGTAAAATCTCCGGTGAAGAGACGTTCAGGAATTTTCCCGCGTCTGCTGAGTGTCGACAGCCAAACAGAGAAACACAACCAGAGAAGGTGAGTGTTTGTTCAACGTTCTGATGCTGTGGGACACACGACACACTTTGTTCTTCATGCTGTGAACGTGTCAGTCTCCTCAGTGAGCAGAGGAGCTTCGACGGCTTCCAGCCGACACCGGAGCTGCCGTCCAATCCCAGCTCTCCAGAGGCGGGACAACGGGACAGGTGAGCGCGTGATGATGTTTGTTCTTCTCTTTTTGTTTCCAATTACCTGTCGTCAGAATCACATGAGCTCTTAAAACAGCAGCTATTGTACGACTTGGTCCACACGTTGTTGGCGCTCATGCACACGTGTGCACAAGTACACCTGTGATACTAAGATGTTTTTGTAATCTGCAGGATCCACATGAAGAAAGAGAGCAGTAAGATTTCCAGATCAACATCCAGCACCTGCACCTTCAGCATCCCTGCTGATGACACTCACCTGGTGAGAAGCTTCAATGTCTGTTGATAACAACACTAAACAGTATCTGTCATTCAGGTAGTTTGTTGAATCTAAAGAAACACGGAGAGAAAGAAGAAGCAAAATGTGCCAAAATAATTTCAGCTTTAGTTGTAAGGAAATCTAAGTACAAACCACATAAACTTGTCAGAAATTCTCTGTGTCTTTCTCTCGCTCAGGCTGCAACAGTGGACGGTGAAACATGCAGTCCGCTGCTCGTCTGTCGCAGCCCCACAGGTTCGGATCAGTTCACATCAAGTTCTGCTGTGTTACCGTCTGTCTGTCCTTGGTCTTCATTCCTTTTCCTTCTGTTCAGTTTCAGAGGTGAAAAATAAAAACTCCCCCAGATCCAACCTGAGGTTTCGCTTCGACAAGCTGAGTCACTCTGCTGCAGTGAGTCTGTGATTTAGAGAAAGGGGCTCGTTTCATTTTACATTCTCTGTTCATTTAATGTTAACTGTGTTTACAGCCAGTGTCACACAGCACAGCAGGTGAATGTGATATTATTTTCTTATTGAGTCTTCAGACATTAAAAACACTTTCACACATATTTCAGCTCTTTGTTTCTGACTGTAACGTCTCTCTGTCATCAGCAGGGACACTAAACTGTGAGCGCGGCGGTGAGAGGTACGTCCAGCATCGTGTTTGTGTCGTATTTACTAAATTGTTGTGTGTGTTTTTGTATTTAAAAAAAGTCTGTGTGCAGCTGTGAAAATGTCTGAAATGTATTAAGATGGAAAAATAAACAGAGACTTGTAGTTTGTTGGCAGTGAGAGCGTCACCAAGAAGGTGAAACAAATGTGGAAGCTGAAACAAAAGTGAACAATAAAGTGAACACAAACTAGAGTTTTACTCAGTTTTTCCTTTTGACGTGATTTTTTCCCCCAAATTATTTTAATCACTTTTATTAAAATACTGACTGACCACCAGATGATGCCAGAGTCAGAAGGTGGTAGATTATAAATGAAACGAACCAAATGTGAGGCTAAGGTAAATCATAATTTCATTTCATTTCATATTATATTTTGTCCACTCTAGGTTTTTGTAGGCAGATTTTGTTTCTGCAAGTGATGGATTTTTATATTTTATCACCAGATGTTTTATTTTGCCCTGGTTTTTGTCTCTCAGGTTTTCTACAGGCTGCCTTGTCTTACTGGTGAAGGTTGTCTTGTGTCTTGTGTTAGGTTGTTGTTACTGATATTTGTAGTAATACTCTCCTTAAATGATTCAACGGCTGAACACAACACAAAGTACAGAGCTCTGTAATAAACTTGATTTGAATTAGTTAGTGGATCAACACTACATAACACACTGTACATATAGTTGTTTTTATATTCAGTTATTGTATAGGAAACCAACACTGACCTATAGATAAATCTATAAACCAAAACACAGCTGGAATAGTCGAACACCTTAATGACAACTATCTGAAAGAAACTGGAAACTGTTAGAATTTAATGTGGTTTTTCATCTTTATTTTCTTTGTAATTTTCAGATCAGCAACAACGAGGAGGTTCGAACAAACACCAGCCTCCACACAGAGGACGAGGACTGTCGCACACACACACACTGATGCTGGTCTTTCTGTAGATGTGTGGACACTCACATGAACCTAAATCACCTACTGTAAACCTGATTATAGTCTGAACCAACACACACACAGACACACTCTCTGAGGATAAAAAGGGAAACTCGTCAACATTCCTCTTTCACTGCTGCAGAAGCTTCAGTTGCATCGTTTCTGCTGCAGGACTGAACCACACGGTGCAGACACACACAGACACACACAGAGGCTGAGCTGTGGTGTCTGTGTCTCTACACGTTTATACGCAGAGCAAATTTCTGATGTCATTTAAAGGGTCATTCCACCAGTTTTGCACATTGAGATCAGAGAAAATAACCTGATGATGTCGGGTTGTCACAGTTAATATGAATCTAAATGCTGATTAATCACCGAACAAAAACCTGACACATCGAAATACTGAAGGTAAAAAACATGAAGCAGATCATGTGGGCAACATGATGGACACGCGACAAACAGGCCGACAACATGAGCAACACGGCCAAGGCAGTAGCATTTTGATCTTGATTCAAACTTTGGACTTTAACCAAATTTTAAGAAGAAAACATGTTAACTAAGGGATATTTTCTTGTATTACTATCATGATGTTTCCTTTTTTCTGATCAGATAATTATTCAGCAGAGAACTGGGAAGTAATGAAAGTGACGTGTGGTGCAGGTGATTATTATTTTTATTATTATCAGCTGCTGAGCCTTTTTCTCAGCAGCTGCAGTAAAACTTACAACACAGATGATGTCGTATTAATCAGGGACACAACAGACTGAAGTTCACTGGAAAACTACAATATTTACTCCCACTAGAGAACAGACGCTGAGCTTTAACAGTACAGTTTGTGAGATTCCAGGGTGTCTGCAGGTGAAGCCAGTTTCCTCAAACAAATAGAAATGAAGAAATCTGACTAAAAAGTTAACGTCTCCTGTTGATCTAAATGTGATTTTAAAAAGTGATTGAATGAACATCGTTCTTCTTGATCTTCCATCATGCTTCCAGCTGGTTTTAAATGTCGTTCTGTGTGTGGTATTAAAAAGGTCTGAACTTAGTGAACCTGCAGAAACCGTGATAAAACCCTGCAATAATAAAAAGAAAAGAACAATATTCACATTTACAGTGAACATTCACCTTCCTGTTGCTCTGGATCTGAACAACTGCCAAATAAATACTGTAAATGTCACAGGACGAGATTCAAACGATGTCTGTATGTTTTCACGCAACTGTCACCGTTTAACGTTTAACACGAACCCTGAGAAACCAGAGAACACTGTGAAAATATTTACACGAACATCACATAGAGGCTCGACTCTGAGCTGTGCTGAAAATGACAGAGTTTGTTTAAAACGTACAGAAAGAAGAAAGAACGTGACAAAAAACAGGCAGGAGAAGTCTCAAGGCAGAGGAAACAGGTAGAAAACAGACAGGAAAGAGAAAAAGGACGGGGAACAGGCAAAAAAAACAGACGGGGAACAGGCAGAAAAAACAGACGGGGAACAGGCAGAAAAAACAGACTGGGAACGGCAGGAAAAAACAGACTGGGAACGGCAGGAAAAAACAGACTGGGAACGGCAGGAAAAAACAGACGGGGAACAGGCAGGAAAAAACAGACTGGGAACTGCAGGAAAAAACAGACGGGGAACAGGCAGAAAAAACAGATGGGGAAAAGGCAGAAAAAACAGACTGGGAACAGGCAGAAAAAAACAGACTGGGAACGGCAGGAAAAAACAGACTGGGAACGGCAGGAAAAAACAGACTGGGAACTGCAGGAAAAAACAGACGGGGAACAGGCAGAAAAAACAGACTGGGAACAGGCAGAAAAAAACAGACTGGGAACGGCAGGAAAAAACAGACTGGGAACAGGCAGAAAAAAACAGACTGGGAACGGCAGGAAAAAACAGACTGGGAACAGGCAGAAAAAAACAGACTGGGAAC
>JAUMHL010000002.1:22873982-22884354 GCA_032362345.1 Sandelia bainsii | reverse complement strand
AGACTGGGAACAGGCAGAAAAAACAGACTGGGAACAGGCAGAAAAAAACAGACTGGGAACGGCAGGAAAAAACAGACGGGGAACAGGCAGAAAAAACAGACTGGGAACAGGCAGAAAAAAACAGATGGGGAACAGGCAGAAAAAACTGACTGGGAACAGGCAGAAAAAACAGACTGGAAACAGGCAGAAACATGTATATTTTGCACTAAAATGAAACAAAGCTCTGTGGATGTGAAATATATAAATAAATATACATGCAAATGAAAAATGTACAGACTGAACCAGAGCACTGACCAAACTGTCTCGATTGCACTGAAAGCACAAACTCTGTTCGTCTTCTTCTCGCTCTGATTTCAGGCGTAAATCTCTCATCTTGATTTGTTTTTTATTATTAGAGTAATAATTTATTTTGAAAGGGAATAATGTAGCATTAATACAGAGATGTCTGTGTGTTTCTGTTCGATGTTCTGCATCATGATGAAACGGAGATTTCTGTGATTCTGACATGAAAATCTGATTTAATAAAGTTTTTGCCAGATGAGTTATTTGCACTTTGTTTGACTAATTTTTGATCATTTATAGTAGTAAATTGAATGTGTTCAATAAATACATGAAAGATCAGGACTGTTTGTGTTTAATCAGATTATCAATATTGTTTTTGTTGATGTTTGGGACTTTGGTGTAGAACAGATCACATTTCATGATCAGTTTTTGCAGGAAATTACTTTTTTCTTGCCACTGTATAAATATGATATTTAACATTTTAAGTATTTTTAAATAATTATCAGTGTGATAATCTTTGTATATGTCATAACACTTCTGTCAGTTGGCAAAACTTTGTTAGAGCTAAAATAGGACACAAGAAAACTAAATGACATGATGTAGTGTGTCAACAATTGGTCTTTTAATTAAAATGTATAAAAATGTACTATTTATGTGATAAAATTTGATCACGTAAAAGTCACCCTCTCCCCTACTATAATGTTTGTCATTAGTATCATTATTTTTTATTTATATTTATTTATTGTTATTTATTATTTATTATTTTTTTCATTACCATTTGTACTTTAAATAAAGTAAACGAGTTGAGTGTTTTCTCCACCACTGGGCGGCGCTATTGCTCCAGTCAAACGTTTTCCCTTCACCGCGGCACCGATGAAGAAGAAGCCGGAGTCAGAGGACCATTACCGGGTTAAAACAGCCGCAGTAGCAGCAGCAGTTGTTCGCAGCTAAAGTTAGCGCCATGGCCGCTGTGCGTAGCTTACGGGTGTCGGTGAAATCAGACAGCGGCTCTGACCGCTCGGAGTCGGACTCTGATTCCGAGTCGGACCGAGATGCCCGCGAAGCCGAACCGATGGAGGTGGAGGATGGAGAGCTGGAGGCGGAGGACATCTCCGTTAATCGTTCCCTGAAGGAGCTGCTCCCGGTAAGTGTCCGGACTAGGCCCCGTCAGACCGGGGACTTGCGTCTCTTGCAGCCGGCGGAACCGCGAGATTTGTCGTCGTGTTGTAACTTGGACTCCCGGCGCTCTCTCCGGGAACGGCTTGTTAGCACCGTTACCGTTTCGGGCTGGCGGTTAATAACGATAAACAGTTTGAACAGGAACTAGTTTTAATTTCTAACATGTTTGTTGAGCAGCTGGAGTTTCGTTGTTTGTTTTTTCAGTCACTTGTTGCTGCTAAGTTAGCTAGCTAGCTAGCATCTTCACGCACTGTGTTGATACTGAGTGACCAGACCAGACTCCGTTTACTAAACTTTAAATTAAATGTTTTACGAGCAAACGAAGGCAGGTGATTAAAAATGATTAAACACATTTGATTAGTATAATACATTAATAAGTACTGTATTTACTCACCTGACGCTCTCTCAATAAGACTTGCATTAAAGGTTAGTTTTATCTGCAGTTTTATGTTATTGGCAAAGTATACGAGTTTCGCCACGTGTAAAAATATAATTGAGTTTTTTTACAATTTTAAGATGATGATCAGGTCGCTGTAATGTTTTGACAGAATTTGCATCATTATTGATGGAAATGAGCCTCCAGCAGCACCAGGAAACTTTAATAACTCATAGTGAGTTATTGTTCTACATTGATCTAATGACACATGTCAGTCAGTGATAGCAGGGTCTGATCCTGAGTCTATTTACTTAGATTGTTCCATTTAAGTTTCTAAACTTTAGTTATTTCACTTGTGTGGTGCAACAGACTCAGCTTTGTTCACGTTGCTGTCCAGAGATTATTCTAGTGCCAACGAACTGTTTTTTCAGCGTGTAAATTTTAGCATAATTCTTTTTCTGTTGGAATCTTTTTGAAACTGTCCTCAGAGACGTCAGTGTTAACATGTCTGTGCTGCTGGACTTTGTTTTGCAGGATACGAGTCGGAGGTATGAGAACAAGGCCGGAGCCTTCATCACTGGGATTGATGTCAACTCAAAGGTACGATGTCTGTCCACCTTTAATTTAGTCACTACAGATCAGATAAATGACCAGATGAACCAGGCCTGTGCTCGATTGTGTCACCATCATATACAGTGTAATTTTGCCCCATATCACAGATGTGATGTAGACATTGACTAAAGACCATTTCTGGATGTTTTCTGGCATTTTGTCGATGAGTAGATGAATTTGGCAAAATGTGAAACCTGCAGCTTACGCACCAGATTTGGCAACATGAGTTGTTGGACTTTAATATTTACAGCCAGGCGGTGTCTTTTGGAAGCTCATTTTTCTTTTTGATTCAGCTAAAGTTGTGTGTTTTTGTGCTGCTACCTCGGCTGCTTTAGTGTCGTGGACAGTTGAGCCCTGAAACTTTTTATATTCTATATATTCTGTGTGGTGTTTACTTCATGTTCACGTTTCTTCTTTTTAAAGTCAGTCCAGCTCTATGCAGGTGATATCTGCATCTAGCTATTAAACAGTTGAACGTTGTAGTCAACTGTGAGGCTGCTGGTGTGGTATTTTGTGTCCCGGCGTTGTTTGTTCTTTCATTTTAACATCAGTGATGCATTTTTATGCAGCTGCACTAGTTTTAATTGTGGTACAGTGACTGTTCACGTCTGTACGAGCACACTGCCTGAACTGTCTGTATACAGTCTAACGTGAACCTACTAAACTACATAAAGAGAGTCAAAGTGTGTTTTAGTTGTTAGCAAAGTGAGTGACATACTTGATAATGTTGATGAACATATCATAGGCGATCATAGAGTTGTGTAATGATGTAGCTGTAGTGTGAGTTGTTTCTCACATGTCTACAAACACAACAAGCGTGTTGAAAGAGTCGGAGGAAGTTGGTTCTGAACAACAGAGCTTCCTCTGTTGTTTGGAAACAGTTTAAGAGTAAATCAGATGTGACTTTGTACGCTGTGTGGGACATGATTTCTTCCATTTCCTTAAACACTGTCTGCTGAAGACACTGAATGTTTCTACTTTCATTGTCATGTTGTGTATCGCTCCAAGAGCGGGAAGGAAAGAGTTGTTTTCTTTGTCGATAACAGAATTAGTATTTAAGAAACAAACAGAATAACAGACAATAAGACTGATTTATCGACGTCTCCCTCTGATTTGAAGTTTTTCTGAACTTAACACATGGACGTATCTGCAGATTTATGACATAACTAGTTTCAGATGATTGTGAATTATGTGTGTTTTCATCAGGAGGCGATCGAGAGAAAAGAGAAGCGAGCGAGACGTTTCCATTTCCACGGCGAGGAGAGCGTCGGCCAGAGGAACGTTTTCCTGGATAAAGGCGCCATGAAGAAAAGTACGAGACATGCACACAGGCGACAAAAACAGTGTTTGTTTAGTGTGTATTTTGATGTGTTTGATGTTTCTTCTTCTGTGGTGCTCAGATATCCCCAGACTACGGATGGAGGCGATCCACGTGACGGGTGTCGACGACATGAGCACACAGGACGTCTTTGGATATTTTAAGGAATATCCTCCGGCTCACATCGAGTGGATCGATGACACTTCCTGTTAGTACAGCGCGCGTGCACACACACTCACACAGACACACACACACACAGACACACTGGTCAGGTTATGAACGTACTGAACGAGGACGATATTGTTTCAGTAATAAAAACTGTGATGTCTTCCTCTGTGTGTCTGAACACCACCTGATCGTTAGGTAACATAGTTTGGCTTGATGACGACACATCCATCCGAGCCCTCATCAACACCAGCCGGATGCCCGACCCCGAGGCTGTTGCCACGGAGACGGAGAGCACCAGCCAGCCGGGCGAACAGAACAAAGGTCGGTCTGTGGACACAAACTCACCGAGCGGGTTTTTGAAGGTGGAAATAAATATCTGAAGTATGTGTTGTTTACGCGACAGGTCGACAGGGTCAGAGGTCAGATGAGGATGAGGATGATGAAGAGGAGGAAGGCGCAGTGGACGAGGATGAGGAGGAAACGGTGAAGAAGAGCAGCGAGGAGATCGAGGGGAAAGACAGTGACGGAGAGGTGGAGCGGAAAAGGAAGGCGGAGTCTGTTCAGGTAGAGCAGAGTTCACTCTAAGACCAGAAACCACGTCCTGAAAGGCTCCTCGTTAGGAGTTCACACATAAAATGTTTGAACACACAGTTAAAGTGGCTGTGTTCTTTTAAATTTAGGGTTTATATTTTATTCTGAGGCTCCACTGATACAAGATGTTTTTCAAGTTAAAAAAGTTCAGATACATGTTACAAAGCCTCTTTATGCAACAGCTTTGTTTGAGCTCCTGTGTCTTTAAGGTTGACTTTACTGTAACAGCTCCTTCACAGCTGAAACATATCAACCTGTCCACAAACACTTGATGTAGTGTAAGTTAAATGTTCTTTGGTTTAAAACATCTTGAATTGGATCATAAAGTTGTGAGTTGTGTTGATGAAGCTGTTTCTTACTGGTCCTCAGGTGGATGACCTGTCGAGAGCGGAGAGAGAGTCTCTGCTGAGAAACGACCTGCGTCCGGCCATCAGACCCTTCAAAGGAAATAAACTCATGCTGCGCTTCGCCACACTAGGTCTCACATACACCCACACACTGTCAGTCATAGCTGTCAGTAGTATCTTTAGTGTCAGTGCAACACGTAACATGAAGGGTAAAACACACATGGGAATCACAAATTACACCAGTGTTGCTTTGTAAACAGTTTCTGAGATGTGTGTATGTGTGTGTGGTTCTGGACGACAGAACTGTGACCTGAAGGTAGCTGACAACCTTCTGCTGGCTTCATCTTCTGTTTCACAGACGATAAGAAGGAGCTGGGCGCCGCTCGTCGAAGCAGATACTACATGAAGTACGGAAACCCGAACTACGGAGGCATGAAGGGAATCCTCAGCAACTCCTGGTGGGTCACACACGCTCAGTTTGGACTGATGAGCCTGTTCTATTTAGTTTAGGGTCAGAATTGGATTGAGGAACGAGTTTAACCTGATAAACTTTAACTTGGTGTTTGATATGAGTCATTCATCAGTTTCTTGAAGAAGTCACATGTTAGGGAGAAATTGTCGTCTGTGTGTTTAGGAAGAGGAGATACCACAACCGGAGAATCCAGCGAGACGTCATCAAGAGCAAGAAGCCTCTGATTGGAGACAGCATGGGACACACGCCGCCCTACACACACCGACACTCAGGTAATAGCAGCCTGCAGTTAGCTCGCAGCAGTGATGTGACGCTGCTGCTTTACACACTCACTGCTGTTCTTCTCCCCCCTCAGCCGACCTGGTCAACCTGCCGGAGGAGCCCATCAAGGAGGAGGAGGAGGAGGAGGAGGAAGAGGACGGCGACGAGGAGGACATGGAGGAGGACGACAGGGTGGTGGAGTACAGAGAGCGAGGCGAACGGGGCGGCGGCTCGCGGCCACTGGGGCCGGGGCTTCGCAGCCGGGTGGAGCGTTCTCCGTCTCCCTGGTCGGAGTTGGACGAGATGGACTACGACCTGGAGCTGAAGATGATCTCCACCCCGTCGCCAAAGAAGAGCAAGAGGATGACTATGTACGCCGACGAGCTGGATACTCGCCTGAAGAGCATCAGGTCAGAGCCTCCTGCCGACATTTGTTCATAAAATAAAAGTTTGAACTGCTTCAGAGAACAGGTGAATGGAAACCTCCGGATCCTCGACGTGTTTAGTGATAAAGTTTTCTGCCTGTCTGCAGGTCTGCAACAGTAAAAACATTAAAGGTGCCTGTTTAGAAGGATGTGTTAGCAGAAGTGAAACATTATCGTGGTAATGACCTGAACTTAGAGTTGTAGCTGTAGAAACGTGCTGGTGGCTCGTAGGTGGGGGTGGGGGGGGGGGGTGTATTTACATGCACCTTTAAAGGGTATCTTGTTAAAATTCTTAGTCGTGCTGTGAACAGAAATGTTCAGCTGGTGATTCTGTCTGAACCTGCAGAAACTTCTAATTTTGTTCTTGTTGTTGATCTTGTGAGCAGGAACCGGATCGGGGGGTCGGGACACCAGAGCAGGACCAAATCCCCATCGCCCACCAAGGTGACAGATGTGCGGCAGCTGCTGGAGGAGAAAAGACAGGGGCTCTCTCAGCACAGACAGCCCCCCCAGGTGGCTGCCAGCGGGAAAACAGGTGCAGTTAAACTCAGTTTAAGATGATTCCACCTGCTGCTGCACGATGACTTAACGTCGCCACCTGTGTTTGTTTGTAGATGTGCGGCAGCGTCTGGGGAAGAGACGCTACTCTCCTGACAGACGACGCTCCTCCTCCCCCTCCCCCTCCCCCTCCCCGGTCTCCCCCCGAGACACAGTTCCAGCCAGAGAACCAGTCAGAGATGTGCATCGCAGACTGGGCGTGCCCAGTCAAGACAAGAGAGGCCTCTACTCCAACTCATCCAAAGACAGAAAGACGGGTATGAGTCCTTTCTCCTTTTTCATTTATTTCTTATTTTACTAAATATTCAGAGAAATTCTGAGGTTCTGAAACTTCACTCTGCTGTCGCAGGATCTTTGTTTGATTGTGTTCCTGTGTTTATTAACCCCTTCCCGCCTGCAGGCGGCCTGTGGAGCAGGCTCGGCTCCGGCGACGACGATGAAGGCGGCGCTGGACGTCATGACCGCAGATCGAGCAGCCGATCGTCCGGCTTGTTCTCGTCGGGACGTAACGAGAGGAAACGAGGCGACGGAGAGGAGAAAGAGGAGGAGGAGGAAGACGACTCCACCCTGCAGAGAGTGTGGGGCGCCATGATCAAACAGAAACAGGAGAGTCTGTCCCACAAAATGAAGAAGAGCCGACTGGACAACCTGCCGTCGCTGCAGATCGAGATCAGCCGCGACAGCAGCGATGAATCGGACGCCTGAAACTGAACTGGTGACGGAGGAGGGAGGGAACGAGCCCGGGTTTGTTTTTGTCCTCCTGAACTTCACATCACTCCTTTCTCCAAGTACTGAGACAGAAGGACATGAAGCAGACCACAGATCTGGTGGGTTTGCACAGGAGCCACTGTGGTCCATGGATGAATTACTGCACGGGCAGCTGGGTACAGGACAGGAGTCCACAGGGTCGGGGGCCACTGCCAGAACATTAAAGTTAACGTTTTCTTATTGGTGTTCTCAGTTACAAGCTTCCTGATTGTCTTTGGTTCTGAATCCTTAAATATTCAGTGTCAGACACAAATGTAATGTTTTGTTTTACATAAGCAACAGTTTCCCTGAAACACCATCGTTACTTGATACCAACTACAGGAAACGGAGACACTGTTCAGTCAGTATATTTCCAGGTCATTCAACATAAACCAGAGTCGTCGAGCGAAGACTTGACTTAAACTGATCTTTGTGGCTGAAGCTGAACAGAACTCATGTTAATCCTGTCAGCAGTAGCTTGATGAACATGTTTGTCTGTACTCACACAGATGGTTTGTGAAGGAAGAAGCTCTGTAACACCTGTAGATTCAACAACTCCAACGGAGTGACGTCTTCTCTGCAGAGGATCGTGTCACCACAACATTTGAGTAGGTAGCTCATGACAGATTTAACAATGTCAGATCAGACTTAGCAGATACTCCAGGTTAAAGTACTCAGACCAGGATTTTGGCCTGTAGTATTGTTTTAATGCCTAAATTTGATAAAGCAGCACAAAATATTTCGATTCTCCTGTCAGCACCTGACTGTTCTGGTTCATGTGCAAAACCACCTCACACAGACCAAACCTCAAAACACTGCGTCTGCAGTTTGTAATTATGTCCATAAATTATTGTAGCGATCTGTTATGGTGTCTCTGAGTGAACAACAGGTGCTGTTGGAATAAAAGCAGCATGTTTGTAGTTGTTTTACGTGTCTTTCAGTCTGGAGGTTTGATCCTGTATTAGAAGTGGGGGGGCCTTGTTCATGTCTGTGCCCAGGAGACTGTTGTCTCCTAATCCAGCCGTTCACCTGTCAATATATTAAATATCTGTCCTGATGTTTAACAGCCAAAAAGAAGCTGCTGTCCTCAGTAAATCATTCCTGTGTCACTGCAGAGATGTTGGACATTGTCGCCAGGTTTAGTTTTGTAACTCTGATGTTTCTCCCTCTGAGACTGTGACGTCCTCTGAGAACTGAACCCTCAGTCCTGGTGGTCGCCTCGCTGGGGACTGTTCCTCCTCCAAACTTTCCACCGTCTCACTGCAGCTCAGCGTCAGTAGAAAAAAACAGAGTTTTAACATTTTGCTGAAGAGAGCTGTGTTGATGACGATGACGTCTTCCTTGTGGACAGCGAGCGGAAGACGGACACAAAAGACACAAGAGGATCAATTAAAGCTATTAAACAGGAAAAGTGATGAGAATGATTGAAACCTCGCTCCACATTCTGTTCTCTCGATGTGTTGTTCCTCTCGAAGCTGAAAGAACTGATGAACAGAGACGTGAAACAAAGCAAATCAAGTGACTGATGTGTGAGAGGATTATTGTCTGATGGTAAATATGCTAAACACTGTATCATACATCCTGCAGTACCAGTCTGGATACAAGATTTGTTTTTTTTATGTATTGTTTTGGGGCCACGCCGACTGTAAATCAATCAGGTGACATCGAATCAAACTGCTCGTTATGAGTTTAAATGCATATTAAAATGGTGGCTGATGCTTTATTTTACAGATCTGCAGTTTCTCGTTATTTCCTCTGCGTTTTATTAGAATGATTTGTCATTTGGTGTTAATTAGTTAATCAAAGTGGTTTTTGTCCAGTTTTTCTCATTATTATCAGGTAAAGACACCAAACATTTAGTGGCTGCAGCTTCTGATTCTGTCTCATAAGATTCAAAGATTTAAAGCTGTTGGTCACAAACTGACAGAAAAGTATTAATATCAGTTAAACATTAGTTATAATCTGACTGAGTCATTTAAACTGTGCATGAAAGAGTTAGTCTGCTCGTTCTTTTCAGTTTCCACGTTCAGCACAGATGAGAATAATTTAAAAATGTGCATTTTAATATTTACACTACAAATTCAAATATATTTGAGAAAACTGAGAAATACGTCGCATTGTCCCTGTGACGTCGTAAAGTCTTTAGTCCAAAAAATACAGAAAATAAACCAGAGAACAGAAGCAAATCCTCACATTTAAAAAGACGAGAAGTGTGTGAGTGTTAACCATCTTGTGGGGGGGCTACTCTGTCAGAGCGACTCCTGACAAGGCTCGGCGTACGCATGTTGTTTATGAGGATTTTTATTGTCTTTTACTGTGTCTTCTTACTAATGTTTTATGTTTTGCGCAATGTTAAGCACAGCAGCACTTTATCTGGCAGATGATAGACAGTTTATGGCTTGTAAACGGACTTGGTTTACCACCGGTGCAGCCACCTACCACAGCTACAGGTAGGCTCACCTACACACCTGTAGCTGTAGCTGTACCTGCTGGAGCTAGACCACCAACGGGAGCCAACCCACAGATCCATCCTCATCAACAGCAACATACCCCGCGAATTGCTCCGTGGGCACAAATGAAAGCGGATACGGAGGAGAAGAGGCTCCAGAGGAGGAACCTATGCTATGGTAATATCCCAAACGCATACATTTCAAAACCACGCCCACCTCTCGGATCACAGCATCATCTTGCTACTGCCTGCATACAGATCCAAACTGAAAACAGAACAACCCATTACAAAACTCGTCAGAGTTTGGGACAAGGAGGCAGCTGAATCATTAAGGGTCTGTTTTGAGAAAACGGACTCGGATTTGTTCCTTAATGAGTGTGCTGGTGATTTTAACAATCTGACTGATTTACTCACCTCCTACATCTTATTTTGTGAAGACACTGTCACTCCCACCAAACAAATAAGGGTCTTTCCAAACAACAAAGAAATGAGTTACTAAAGATATGAAAGTCTGCCTGACCCACAAGAGAAAGGCCTTTCTGCAAGGAGACAATCTAAGGGTGAGGGAATTGGAGAAGGAGTTTAAA
>JAUMHL010000002.1:22851521-22864785 GCA_032362345.1 Sandelia bainsii | reverse complement strand
CCTCTGGCCCGGAAAAACATCTACAAGAAATCCTTCATCCCCTCTGCAATAGCCATCCTGAACAGCACAAAATGAACATAATGAATAAATGTTTCAATTTCCAAAACAGACAATAAAGTTTTCTATTCTATTCTATTCTAATGAAGGATTCATTTAAATGAGCTCTGGTTATTTTTCAGCTCTTTTATTTATATTTTGCTGATATTTTACTGATTTTTGAAGGTGAAATTTTTTTCTAATTGTTTTACAAATGTTTGTAATCTATTTGACTATTTATCAAATATTTTTACTAATATTTCTCTCATATTCTTTTTTACAAATTGTCTTACAATTTTTAAGATTTAGTGCTAAAATATGTAGAACTAATAAAATACAAGAACCCTGAATCAACCCCCCTCAATCAAGCAAACACAGAGACCTTAAGCGAGACAAAGAGAGTCACCAACTCAAAACTCAAGTCTTGTGATGTTATTACTTTAATTCAAACAGCACTTCTCTGGGTCCACCGGAGCTTTTGCACAAATTGTATTTATGTACCGAGTTACATAAATTCTGATCACATGTAGGCCTGTCATATCCTTATACGTGTTTACATGTAATATTTACATATAGCAGTATATTGCAGTCATATAATATTTATTCTATAAGGTACATTTGATAAGATAAACATAACAGGATTGAAAACCTACACGGCGGTATGGTGACACCATGCTTTGCCCACGTTGTGGGCTGTGTGTTACTAACAATAAACTCACACTACTACAATGTGATTGGCCCATTTGTGTGGCCGTTATTCTGTCGAACCAATCAAAATCTAAGGCCGGTTAGGGACGACCTGACACTAGCCAATCGGCCTTCACTGACGTCACGCGAGCTATAAAGTCTATGGTGTGACGTGCGAGGCCTCCAGTTACAGTCGCCATCTTCTCGTTTGACGGGCAGGGAAAGACGACAGGCGGCGGCTGAAATAAACCACAGAATCGGCGGTTTTTTCGCCGAATCCCGGTGAAACATTTAGGCTATACGAGTTCATGGACTGCCTGCTAATCAGTGGTTATGGTATTGATAAGGCTGGTGTAGGTTTTCGCGGGTTGCTCGGCTCAAACATGGACGACAACGCGGCGAGGGAAGATGCCTGCCGAGAGTATCAGTCGTCGCTGGAAGACCTGACGTTTAACAGCAAACCGCACATCAACATGCTGACCATTCTGGCCGAGGAAAACCTCAACTTCGCCAAGGATATCGTCGCAATTATTGAAGCACAAATACTCAAGGTTTTTATAAATATAGCATATTTCCAATTTCAGATGTTTTCTGTCGCTGTATGTAGGCCCCGTCGACGATGTGCTGTTAGCTGTGCTAAACATGGCGGCTGTTACACAACATGTCACCTAGATACGTTACATGTCGTTGTTGTTCTGGTTAGCAACAATATCCAGTGACAATGCAGCATTTACAACTCACTTTTTGTGTATTAAACTGAAAACACAGTTTATACGGTTATATATTTCGTTTGCTGAACAGAAAGGTCTATTTTTTTTAAACAACGTTACTTTTGGGTCGAAACTCGCCGCATTGACTTAAAATCTGCATTAAGGTGATGTTTCGGCCTCAGTTGGTGTTAAAATCCACCGTAAATTAATATAGTGTAAACATGTTTTTTCACGTTGAATATGAAGCTTATGTAAATCAGTTACGTAAAAAGCAATAAAGTGTGATAATGTAAGAAAAAGCCGCTTTTTAGGTAAGAAAATTAATCATAAGGTTAGTTTGAGACAGTGAATTATTGTCAGTTATTGTGGATTTCAGCTGAAAACTAACAGCAGATGTTTACAACCTACAGAAACGAACAAGAAACCAGCAGGAAGGGGAGAGATATGAAAGATCAGGGTTTTCATCTGTTCCCACCCTGCCCACTGCTGATCACTTAGATCAGGTGTGTTGTCTGAACAGACCCAATCCAGGTGATCAGAAGTGGGATTTTTGAAAAACAAAATAAGAGAAGCACATAGAGAAACGGGATTGCCATAAGCTTTTGTTTTTAAAATATATCGGATAAAAATACACTATGAAAGTAGTTTTCCAGCCTCGAAACATGCTCATTAGTTCAGATATTTGTTTCTGAAATATATTAAATGCTTTAAATAATGAGAAACGACTGTATTTAAGCCCATAGAAACAGTCTGATGTTGCTTTAACATGTTTCTCATGCTGTTTATTCACACAAATTTTACCCAGTGGACAAAGTTAATGTGTTAATATCCCAAGAAGACAAATCTCTTGATTTTACCGCAGTTTGTTCACTTACGGTGGATTTTGACTCAACATGTGCAGCCCTGGCTTTTCACGGGCACTAGAAACAGACCACACCAATGTGTTTTAAATGGTTTCAGTCTAATCTATTGTTACTCAACACTGTAGGGTAGATACTGTTTAACACAGGAGGTGGGGCGTCTTTAGAGCCTGCTCCACCCTCCGTAGAAATGCTCCTCGGTCAGCAGTTTGCTTCAGTCACTTCTGTGGTCAGTGTTTGGATCCTGACGCCAGGCGACACAAAGATTTGGTAACATGAAACCTGATCGGATCAGATTTTTAAAAAAGATTCTTTGCATTAATTCACTAGTGAACCCTGAATTACTGAAATGTCATTGAATGGTAAAAATGTTATAATAAAAAATGTGAAATGTGCTTTTTGTCATTTTTTATTTCCCAGTGTAATTTATTGGTATGATTCTGGTTTCCATTTACTGACACAGCTGAGTGTGATTCAGTTTGAACTGGTTGTACAAACAGTGTTACTCAACTGGTGCTGCTGAGTTTAGCAACAGACTGAAGTGTTTAGACTTCAAATGCAGTTTTCAGTCTATTTAACTAAATGCCTCCAAATCACTTGTCTTATTTTCTAATGGTTTATCTGAGTTTTTAAAACAACTGAAGAAGAAAAACTTTAAGGGTTAAAACTTGGAAAGTGAGTGAATAAAACTCGCTGTGAAGTTAAACTCGCCGATTTGTCATCTGGGTAAAGTACAAAGAGTGGTTTGAGGAAAAACCCTCTTTGGAGGTAAAAAGCTTCGTGAAGACTTGACTTATCTGCACGTTTTTAACCTTCAGTGCATCATGGACATGTTTTTTTTTTTTTCCTGAGGTCGGGGAACAATCACGTGCTCCTGAAATCCATCTGTGCAGACACTGAACTGACTGATAACGACTGAAGATGACTCATTTTTCTGCATATTGTTTTTGGTTGGATCGGTTGTGATCACAGGAGTTTATTGGGCTGTTTGTCCTCAAGTTTTATTTTTTTCCAGAGTGATGATCTTGTGAACTGTGGACTGTTTTTTGTTTTTCCCTTTTTGACATTTGCAGACTTTTTCTACTTTTCTCACTTTTTGAATTAAATTTTTTCACACAGCGGGTGGTGAGGGGCAGTTAAATCCTGTCAAGTTGTAATTTGAGCATTTGTTCTGAAATGTTGGTTTAACCCCTGTTGTTTTCTAAACTTGTCGAGTTCTCTATTGCTCCAGGCCCCATCTACCGAGAAGCTTCCAGTTTTGTACTTAGTGGATTCCATAGTGAAGAATGTTGGAGGAGAGTACCTTGCAGTGTTTGCTAAAAACCTAATCACTTCATTTATATGTGTCTTTGAAAAGGTACAGTTCTCTTTGCTGCTGTTTTAGCATTGTTAAAAATTAAGCACTGAGAATCTTAGCAGCCCACTTCACTTCCCTCCTGTTTGTGTTGCTTGCTTTTTATGTGTAGTCACCTGCTGTGCTCTTGTGTACTTAAAGCTATAATGTAGTCCTGTTAATAAAGTGTGGGAGCGACTGTTAATGGCACGATTTTGAATTTTTCTATTTAGTTTACTTAACTTTAGACAGTGTTTAAACTGTATTTTTACCCGTGTAGTTGTAAAGTACATAGTACTAACTCTTACATTTAAAAAAACTGTATTAGCTTCTCCTGTGATGCATTTTTAGTTCTGTGTCAGTAGCTGTGGACCAAGTCATGTCCTGTGTTTGTAGGTGGACGAAAACACTAGAAAGAGCCTGTTCAAGTTACGATCCACGTGGGACGATGTGTTTCCTCTCAAGAAACTGTACTCGCTGGACGTCCGGGTCAACTCTCTGGACCCGGCCTGGCCCATCAAGCCGCTGCCGCCCACCGTCAACGCCAGCATTCACGTCAACCCCAAGTTTTTAAAGCAGGTGTGTATGTGCTGCAGAGACATCACATCAGACTGTGACAGTTTTGTTCTGTTGCTGAACTTTAAGACCTTTGTAAATCAGTTGCTGGAGCTTTGGACAGAGGTAGAGAAGCTTCAGTAGGATTGTTTTCAGCTTCACATGTAGGTAGTTTCTCAGTTTTTTGTATCTATGTGTAGAGATGATAGTAATGGCAGAAATCTGTAGTTTTAATCTTCGGAATAATTTAATTAATTTTGCATTTCTTAGAAACAGGAATGTCTCTTTTTGGCCCTGTTTACACTTGATATCAAGATGTGTCTTGGGTGATCCCAAGTCTACGCTTACACCTGTACACGTATGTCTAGCAGGCCACCCGTGTCTAGTTCTCATTACTGCTGCATTAAGTCTACGAGAACAGTGAACCTCTCAGACTGATGAATAAAACTAGATTTAATGGTTTGTGACTGTGTCATCACCATGTCTGCAGTCTGAGGAACCGTCGTCATCTCCTCCACCAGCCCCCACACAGGCGCCTCCACCGGTGGTGCCTACTCCACAGCCGGTCCCGGCCATCAGCCAGTCCAGCCTGACCCAGGAGCAGATAATCCGGCAGCAGCTGCTGGCCAAACAAAAACAGCTTCTGGAGCTTCAGCAGAAAAAGATCGAGCTGGAGCTAGAGCAGACCAAAGCGCAACTGGTAGGAGAGTTTAGATCTGACTTACAGGTTCTTGTCTTTTCTTAATACTTCGCCTAAATAACCACAATTTCAAGCATATACAACATGTTAAAAGTACTGGAACAACTGTTAAAACATCCAACAAGAAGAACACACATTTTTCAGTGGAGGATGATTTGATATATTCAGCTGCGTGCCGTCAGTTTGTAGTCACGTTTCTTCATTCATGTGGTTTGAAGTAGTAAACAGTTGTTTAATGTGTCTGCAGGCTGGTGGATTTGCCTTACCAACGACAACCCAAGTCTCCACCCCGGTAGCACCGAGTGTGGTCCAGAAGCCCGTCAGCCAACCGACTCCTGTGGTCCGACCCTGGATCCCTCCTTCTCAGACTCAGACTGACACCAAGCTATCTACTAGAGACCCCCGCCTGAACCGCACTGCTCCCCCAGCTGCCTCCCAGCCCAAAGAACAGCCTGCTGGGAAAAAAGACAGTCCTCCCACAACAGGAAGTCCTGCTCTGATGCCTGAGAAACAGCTGCCAGAGAAACCCACCCGGCTGGAGAAGCCTAAGACTCAGAGAAAAGAGGTGATAGAGGAGAAGCCGAAGTCCAAGTCTCTGTCTCCGATGGCTAAAAGTGTCCAGAGTAAAAACAAACCGGTGGAGGCTGAGATTCAGAAGTCAGCAGACAGCACAAAGAAGGATCCCAGGCTGAGGAAACGGACACAGGACAAGACCGGGGAGGCAAAAGATGACGAACTGAAGGAGAAGAAAAGATGCAGTGACAAGAAAGAGCGAGGAGAGGAGGCTGGACGGGGAGCAGAGCCTCAGAGGTTCAACAAAGGGAAGCTAGTGAACGGCTCCGTGACAAAACACGACCGCGAGGAGTCTGCTGAGAAGGTCGAGTTCAAGACCGGAGGCAACGCACGAACACATGCCAGGAAACGCACCCGCTCTCGGTCCAGGTCGCGCTCGCCCACCTCCTCCCCAAAGAGGAAAGACAGACGGTCGCCTAAGAGCAGAGCGAGGAGCAGCTCCCTGTCTCCGTCACCCTCTCACAAATTGGGCAAACCGAGGAGAGTTCGCATGGACGAACCGCAGCACGTCAAGCCAGGACGAGATGACCGGCAAGCACCGAAAAAGAACCAGTCGGAAAGCAGGAGGTCGAAGAGGCCTGTGGAGGACCGGCACTCTGAGTCCAGAGACTCTCACTCCCCACGAGGCCATGATGTAGGTGGCAAAGAGATCAAGGAGGCTCCTCACCGCTGGAGGAGCGGCTGGGATGAGCCCAAACAGTGAGTACATTAACCCATGATTAAACTAATGATCACAGCAGGACAGGTTGTCTCTGTGTGTGTGTGGATGAAGCTGTCAAAGATGTAAAACTCTAATTTGTTTCCTCTTCAGCCTGAAAATGGTTGATGATTCTCATGTGAAACCTGGGCCTCAGAGACACAAACCGTACGGCACCCCGACTCGGCCCACCCCCCCCCGAACTCCGAAGCACCGACTCAGTGTTGATACCAACCTGCAGATACCTGATGTGCTGAACTCTGCCTCCAAGAAGGACCTGCTCAGGAGGGTATGTTAACATGGTTTAAGTGCACACCTGCAGAATAGACAGCATTTCCACACACACTGGTGATCATGGTGCCAATTACTCACTTTGTTAAATAGTAAAATAGAGTGATATTTTATACTGATAGTGGTGTTGTGTCGCACAGAGAAAATGAAACTACTAAATGTGAATTTATGTGAATGACCTGCCACAAGATGGTACCAAACATCTTTTTCAGATTATTTGGATCAGTAGGTTCAACAGTGTGTTTCTGAGGATGAGGGATAATAATAAAAACCTTTGCATCATTCTGTTCAGATATAAATGAAATTTAACTGCTGAAACAGTTTGTTACTGCAGGTTTAAGCAGAGTTGTCATCTGTGTCTCTGCAGGCCAGTAAGCGTCTGGAGAGCGGGGAGATTTCCCAGGAAGAGTTCCTGAACATGGCGCACAAGATCAAGCATTTCTTCCAGTACCAGGAGGAGAAGCAGCAGCGATCGGAGAGCTGGGACGACGAATTTTCCACCAAGAAAGCGCAGCTTAACAAGCCCCCCTCACCTCTGCCCCGACCCCACGACAGCATGGACGCGGCAGAGCTGTCGTACTACGAGCACAAGTCCAAGCTGAAGAAGACGCAGGTCACCCACCACCCCGCTGGAGAGCAGTGGGAGACGGAGGAGAGTCCGGAGGAGGGTGAGAGGATGGGTGACAACCAGAGCACGTCACACAAGTTCAACCGGGTGCTGCTGGACAGACCAGGTGAGCGGAGTTGTTTTATTGGATGAATTGAATTGGCAGCTGTTTTGATAATTGTTAAGGTGAGCTAAAATGCTGCTAAAATGTGAGGATATGATTCTTTGCTGCACATGATTGTGAATGATGAGTGTTTTTGGGGGTTTGGACTTAATCTGACTTTAATGATGAATAAACAGTTTTGTTGGGTACATTTTAGGCCTGTGTGACTCTCAGCATTACTCTTGTTCCTGTGACAGGTGAACGCCGAAGTAAAGAGCGTGACGAGCCGCGGCCTCCGCTCGGCCCAATGATTGAGGAGTACAACCACGGCAAAGAGTTCCCCGCTCTGAAATCTCTGCCGGGCCTGCGTTTCACGAGGAGAGCGAACCCCAGAGAGACCAGTAAGTCTGCTGCTTCCAACACGATGTGTTTACCTGCTGCACCATTATATCTGAAGACAAATAATCTGTTATCTGTATCCACAGAGAGGTCAGAGGTCAGGTTCTGGAGCAGCGAGGTGTCAGGGTCTCGATCAGTGATACTTCTGCAGGGTCAGACACTCTTCTAAAGAGCCATCATTCATTAGGAGACGAGTTATTGGCAGCTGTAGTCAGTAGAGACAGAGGATCCTCGTTAGGTGTCTCTGAGCCGTTTTCTCTGTAGATTAAACAGGTTTCAGTGAGATGAAGATGATGAAGTTTAGTCTCAGACGAGTGTCGACAGTAACGTTTAGTTTTTGTTGTTTCAGGTGAGAGAGAGTGGAACTCGCCGCTCACCGAGCGCCAGCGTTACGATCGTGACGAGCAGAAGAGCGGCTACGACGCTCCACGGAGGTACCCCCCACACCCCGACCCTCGCAGGCCGGAGGGACCCCCTCCCTCTGGCACTGTGGTCCACAGGAACTGTCCGAGCCCAGCTAGTGTGGACCCCCCAGCCCCGAGGTTTGAGCGTGAACGTCTGTCGCCTCTACACCAGAAGGACTCAGCAGAGAGCCCGATCCCGCGCTTTGAGAGTCCCAACAGTGAGCACTCCGATGACGGGCCCCTCAATCTGGATGTGGCTCCTGCTCCCGCTCCCGCTCCCCCCAAATCCATCCTCAAGGTCCCACCCCGAGGAGGGCCGATGTCCTCTGTCCGACCGCACAATGACTCCCCAGGGCATACTCCACCTCACGACGGAGGACACCCGTCCACCCGGTATGAGGGGCCCGGTCACATGGGCCCCTCCAGACCGCACCCTCCTGGGTGGTACGAGGACCCATCACAGTTTGAAGGGCCTCACCACCCTGGTCCTGGCAGGTTTGATGGTGGGGGGACGCTTCATCCAAACATGCAAGAGAGGTTTGAAGACCCTGTGCAGTGCGACGGTCCCCACATGTCTCACGGTCCAGTGAGAGGCAGAGACGGGATGGGGAGGTTTGATGGTCACCCACACGGCCCCGGCAGGGTCGATGGTCACATTGGTCAACAGCCCCCAGTGAGGTTTGTGAGCCAGGGCCCCGGACCTGGACCCTTCGAGGGTCCAATGCAGCGCTTTGAACCACCGCGGCGCTTTGATAACATGGGTCCTGGATCTGGACCCATGGGCTTCCAGCCCCAGCGGCCCATGCGCTTTGAGGTACCTCCGAACCAAATGGGCCCGATGAGGTTTGATGGCCCTGGTCGATTCGAGGGCCCAGGCCAGCCGGGTCCCATGTATGACATGCCCAATGTGCCCCATCAGGGTGGACCCCCGCACTTCAGTGGCCCACCGGGTCAGCAGGTACCCCCAAGGTTTGCTCCGCAACACAACATGCAGCCCCCCATGAGGCCGATGGCCCCGCCCATGTATGACAACTCCATGACCCCCCAGCAGAACTTCAACATGGCCCCCCAACATTTCCCAGAGCCCATGAACCCTCAGTTCCCTGTGGGGCCGATGCAGTTCCCGGCACAGCCAAACCTGCAGCCGGGCCCCGCCTTCAACCAGCCAGCTGCCGCCCCATTCTACAACCCCGCTGCCCCCCTGCAGCAGCCGGTGAGTGACGCCTGTCAATCATTAGTCAGTGATGTGACTAAACCTGTTGCTTTGTGCTGACACTGGTTTGAAACGTTTCAGGTGAACATGATGGGAAACTTGAACCAGCCCTTCCTGCCTCAGAACCCAGTGCCTTTCAGACCACAGGGTGAGATTCTTCTCCCTCTCTGACCTCTCTGCACCAAACTCGGGTTTCTCCTGAAGAGTTTAAAAAACGTTTCTGCCTGGTGATGGATTGTTTTTGTGTCTTTGCAGCTCCTCAAGTCGTCGCTCCAGAGAACCACTTTGGTCAGGTCGACGTCAACGACCTCCTGTCCAAACTCATCTCCACCGGCATCATCAAACCCTCGCAGCCTGACGCCGTGCAGGCCAGCAACGGTCGGTAAACCTGAGATCAGAGTGTTTTTCTTCACATTGCCATTTAATTTTATTCAATCCAGACACCAGTGTCTGCCACTTATCAGAGTCCATTCATGTGAGTCGATGGTTCCAATGGCAGAGACAAGTGAAACAGAACTGAGTCGCTTTAAATATCTTATCATACCATAGACATGGTCCAGGCCATAACTATTGTTACATCTGCACTAAAAACCCTAAAGGTGAATGAATAGATTTAATATCTAACTTCAGTCTCAGTGTTCCTCACTGGAACCACCCTTAAACTCTTCAATCTCTGAGAGCTGCTAAAATCTAAAATATTAAAACTATTGCGTTTGGTTTTTCCAGAGTCGTCTTCCACAGCTCCAGCAGCTCCACCTGTGGAGGAGGAGGAAGAGGAGGAGCAGGAGGTGGAGGACGAAGATATCCCTGACCTCACCAGCTTCAGCATCGATGACATGAAACAGTGAGTAGAGACGACGTCAGAGAAACAACCTGAATATGTTGAGTTTAGAGCTTAAACAGACGCTACAAGTATAAATCACTGCAGTTAAAAATCAGCACTGTTTCCTCTGTCTCTTCCCCCCCCCCAGGCGTTACGAGAGTGTGGTGACCAAGCTGTACTCAGGGAACCAGTGCTGCCTGTGCAGCATGAGGTTCACCACCGCTCAGACCGACATGTACGCCGACCACCTCGACTGGCACTTCAGACAGAACCACGCCGGCAAGGTGGCCGGCAAGAAGATCACACACCGCCGCTGGTACTACAGCCTCACGGTGAGAACACACCCCACACAGAGCCGACTTGTTCTGCAGCACATTTCACAACACTTGATTGTAGGAATCATTAGGACTAAAGGAGGTTAAGCTACAGTCAGACCGTGTTTAAATCCGTCTGTGTCCTAAGGACTGGATCGAGTTCGAGGAGATCGCCGACCTGGAGGAGCGAGCCAAGAGTCAGTTCTTTGAGAAGGAGAACGAGGAGGAGGTTCAGAAGAACCAGGCGGCCGCTAAAGAGAAGGAGTTCCAGAGCGTGAGAGCCACCAAGGACCAAGTGGGAGAGGTGAGACACAAACCAAGAACTTCAGCAAGATTCATAAAACGAGAGGGTGAAGTGTCGTCTGACTAAACACTGAGAAACGGTAAATACAGTAAGTGATGTATTCTTCTGCTGCAGTCGTGTGAGATCTGTCAGGAGCCGTTTGAGACGTACTGGGTGGAGGAGGAGGAGGACTGGTTCCTGAAGAACGCCGTCAGGGTCGACGACAAGGTACGACACAGTCAGCAGCTCGTTTCTTCTTCTGCTCTTTGTTTCGCCACAGTGTGAGATTTAGTAACATCTAGTTCTTCTGTGTGAGTGTGTACGGTGGCCGTCACGTTTGTGAAGAGGTCACTGTAGATACGGATGATGTTCTTCCCCCACACGGTGCTACAGTGTCACCAAAGTCTACATCAAAAAATGCTAAATTCCCTGTAGAGCCAGTGTTTGTTCGGGGTCCACTCGGCAGACATGACGACTTCATAGTTCAGATATTTCTGAAAGTCAATCGATTCTTTGACTGTCTGAGTGGTTAGCGACTGACTCTGTCCTTGTGTCTGCACAGAACTTCCACCCGTCGTGTTTTGAAGATTATAAAAACGTAAGTAACTGAAGAAAAATCCAGTGAATGTTAAAAATGAATAAATTAAACTTAGTGATGTTTGAGCTGCTGATGTTTCTCCTCAGTCGTGCATCGACGTCACGCCGTCGCCAAACAAGGTGCTCACCGACCACCCGCTGAGCGCCTTCATAAAGACGGAAGAAGAGGAGGAGGGGGAGGGGGTCAAACAGGAAGTGGAGTCGGACAAACTTCCTGAGGTGAAGGAGGAAGAGGAGGTGGTTTTAACAGAGGTGCAAACAGAAGAAAACAAACCGTGACCACGCTGCTGCTGCTCCGCCTCCGTCACCTTTTCTGTTTCTCAGGAAAATGTGTTTTTAGTGGAAGGGGGGCAAATTACACTTGAATACATTTTTGTATTTGGACTGGACTCGACCATTTCAGGTTCCACTGAACTGAAGGTGTTTGTGAAAACAAAGAAATGTTTTGTTTCCTTTGGTAAAAAGTGTAAATGATTTAATTTATAAATTAAAGTATTTTTTGTATCTCTGGTGTAACAGTGATTGAATCCAACAGCTGCTGTTTGCTGCCTGTTTGTCTGTAAATAGTTGATCGCTTGGTGAGATTATTGATCGATGGGTAGCTGCAGGTGCATTAAAGGTAAGCATCATCTGATTGGACGGCTGAGGACTCCGCCTACTCTTCGGGATGCATTTGTGCTGAGGATCAGAGTCATCGTCTCTTTTGTTTTTCTTGAAACTTCAATAAAAGAGTCTGAACCTCTGTTTGTGTGACGCTGTGATTTAATGATCAGTTTTATTGTCATTTAGGTTCCAGAATGAAAATAAAGCTTCAGTGGGTGTAAAACATCCTGTTGTGTGTTTTTATTTACAGCAACTGGTTCATAAAACATCGAATAAATATTTGACTCCACTGTTTGTCTGACAGCTGCTATGGAGGACAAAAAATAACCAGTAGAAATGAAAAAAACGGGTCTGGATGTTACCTGGGCAGGTGGTGTGAAGGAGGCATTTTTCATCCTCCATACACTGCATTAACTCAGCATAAAAAACATGAAGCGTCTGTTTTTCTGAAGACTAATGTGGGAGAAATATTTTCTCAGCTTTGCTCAGCGGAGATGAAAAAGAACCTCGGAAATAAACTTTTAGTTCAGTTGATAAAAAATGGTTTTAAGATGAAAGGAAAATTTAAGTATTTACATTTCAGTAAATGTGGACACAGGTTGAATTAAATCACTTTATTCAAAGGCACAAACAAAAGTGAATTTTTTACAGATATGATTTTTTTAGTTTGTAATAAAGCTTTATTACAAATTACTTAAATGTTTGTAGTTTTATTAAATTATCAAATATAAAAATCAGGCTTTGGTGCTGGGGGGGTCAGGGTGGGGTGGGGTGGGGTGGGGGGCCCCTACATGTCTGATTCTTCATGTTATTTGAAATTAGAACCCTTTGTTTATTACAGTGAATAAACTCACTAACTGAGCTCAGTCAGACATTTAGAAATTAGGCCCCTGGACTTTAAATTCCAGTCTGGGGCCCCTCTTCTTTAAAACCAAGTCCTGGTCTGACCCGCCTTTGCTGGATCCTTCACCTCCACAGCCGGTAGACCCCCAGAGCGATGGCCAGGCAGGTGAACACCGTCGCTGAGGACGAACACAGGACAAAACCACATCAACCACAATCCACAAGGAGCACCTTTATCATCGAGCTGGTTTCCGTGGACTTAAAGTTAAATTAAGTGGAGTCTCTGTTCCATCGGGGCTCAGGTACCTGCCAGGTAGCGGATCGTCTCCAGTTTGAGAGACTCCAGGACAGTTTTGAGTGAGGCCACCTGCAGGTCGATCTTCTTGTTTATCTCCATGTTGTCGTTTTCCAGGTCGGATTTCTGAACCCAGAGAAACCGAATTAATGATGAGTCCAAGACGGTAGTACTGTGGTAGTTTAATATCATAGTACTGTGGTAGTTTAATATCATAGTACTGTGGTAGTTTAATATCATAGTACTGTGGTAGTTTAACACTAGTACTGTGGTAGTTTAATATCATAGTACTGTGGTAGTTTAATATCATAGTACTGTGGTAGTTTAACACTGTAGTA
>JAUMHL010000002.1:22836889-22848734 GCA_032362345.1 Sandelia bainsii | reverse complement strand
ACTTCAAATATAATATCTTGTCTCGAGTCAGATTGCATATGTTTAATACTAATCAATGCACTGCTTGAATCAGAACACATTACCACCATTTCAGGTTTGGCATCTTCTACCCACTCCAATGCTGTTAAAATAGCTAACAGTTCTCCTGTGTACACAGATAAACTGTCATTAACCCGTTCATTTCGGAATTCGCACTGTTACTGTGTTCAAAAGTCATGAGACAGTGCCCCTGGTGGCGGGGAGACGTTTATTCACAGGTAAGAGGCCTTAAACTCAGCGGTGGAAAGTAACTAAGTATATTTACTCTTAGATAAAATGTTGTTACTATAGAGACCTGGTTTAGTATTTATATTTTCTGGATTTAGATAAATCTTTATAAACCCAGAGAGCTGCGACATCTTTGTCTCCCGCGCTGTTGTCAATAAAGTTGTACTTTACAAAATCAACAAACTGTCATGGCGGCGGCTCCCGCGTCGGACAGTTGGAGCTGGTTTCCAGCGTTAGCTCTGGGAGTTTCTTTGCTCAAATGTCTCTTCATCAACGCTTAGTGAGTGGAAATACTTCAACTTGGACTAGTTTCATTCAGCGGTGCAGCGTCACGGCGACAGTTTTCTGTGATGGCTAATAATTCACCGTAAATCTGTTAGCATCCGGCTAGCAGCTACAAGTTAGAAATGATTTTTTAAAATGAAATGTCAACGTTAAAAAATCTTAGGAGAAGTAAAAAAGCACCAGTTTAGGGGGGTTGATGTAAAACAAATGAGTGGAGCTGTTCGTTTTATTTAATATGAACCGAGGACAGTTTGTTGTAACATTAACTTGACGTGTTACTAACTCACTAAGTCACACGACCTCAAGATGGCGTCGTTCTCCGTTAGAGGCCGGTTTAAATAAATAGTAAATTTTTTAATTAACTAAAAGACTTCAAGTGTAAAGAGTTATCCTGAGACATTTCATGCTCAAGTATTTTGTCATCGTTACTTTACTGCGTGTTGCTTTACTCGCGTAGAGCCTTAAAATATGATAAAGTCGAATTTTATAATCATCCAAAACAAACTTCATAGGAAAATCTGCCTGTTTTAATATATGACAAGAGCTTTCATTTGTATTTGAAAAAACATTTAAAATTTGATGTATGCTGCTCTATGAGTGTCTGTGTGTGAGAGGATCCTGTATATCCTAGACAGATTGAAAAACCTCCTAATTCATAACTGTTTGTCTTATTGGAGTCAGGACTAAGCGCTGGTACTACTAAAGTGACTTGTTTTTTGGTGTTTTGTCCGTCTGTCAGTCATTCCACAGACTTTGAGGTGCACAGGAACTGGTTGGCCATTACACACAGTCTGCCGGTGTCCAGGTGGTACTATGAGGTCAGCATAATGGAGTCGCTCTGTCAAACATGTGGAACACCGACCTTATCACCAGCTGTCACTGTTGGACCTCACTAGTGCACTTCTGTCTGAATGGGACCTGTGTCTGAGGATTTCTGTGTTTTCCTCTGTCCTTACAGAACACATCAGAGTGGACCCTGGACTACCCGCCGCTCTTCGCCTGGTTCGAGTTCGGCCTGTCCCACGTAGCTCAGCACTTTGACAGAAACATGTTGGTGGTGGAGAATCTGAACTATGCCAGCCCGTCCATGGTGCTCTTCCAGAGGCTGTCGGTCATCTTCACTGACGTGGTTTTTATCTACGCTGTCAGAGAGTGAGTCTGATCACAGCTTCTGGTCCTTATCTTCTGTAGTTAGGAAAATCAGTCAGATTACTATAAAGAAACTTGAAATGAAAACCAAGAGACAGAGGTTTGAACCACTCTGAAAATACACAGTGAGACTATGAAGAGACTCAAAACAACCACAAAGTATGTGAAGCTGAATTTATTTCAACCTTTCAGACTTTTATTTGTGTGAATGTTTGTTGAGATTTCTGTTTTAAAGCTGTACTGAAGGGGACAGCAGCCCTCAGCAGGCGTTTCCAGCTACTTTATCCTTATTAATTCCCCCCCCCAGGTGCTGTAGGTGTGTTAAGGAACAGAAAGGTGTTCGGGACGTTCTGAACCGGCCGTCCTTCGTTCTGGCTGTTCTGCTGCTGTGGAACTTTGGCCTCCTCATCGTCGATCGTATCCTTCAGCTGTGGCAGCGCAGAAAATAGTTTTCTAGTTTTTTAATCTCATTTAAGCAGCATCTTCCACATATTATTGTAACATTAACAAGTCAAACTGATACTACTTCACTCAGAAAGTTCTTAATAATGGTTAAACTGTGCTGTGTAATAAGTGTTAGAATGAACTAGATCAAGATAAATAGTGATGGATGATGGGACATGTTGATTTTTGTCAATGGTCATGATGAGAACGATAAAACCTCCTTCACAGTTTGGCTCAGATATTCATTTTCAGTATAACGGCTTCTTGTTTGGTTTCCTGCTGCTGTCAGTAGCCAAACACCTCCAGGTACAAACATGAAACTCCTCAGATCTTGCTGAAGTTCTGTTTGACATGAAAATGACGACTGAATCTCAGCAAACTCAGGTTCTCTGTTTTTCTGTTGTACAGTCCAAACACCTGCAGGGGGCGCTGCTCTTCTCCATCCTGCTGAACCTGAAGCACATATACCTCTACGTGGGTCCGGCTTATGGCATCTACTTGTTAAGGAGTTACTGCTTCACTCAGAATTATAAAGGTACAACCCACAGCTGCAGACACTAACTCACATGTGGAGTTTGAGGCTTTTTCTTGGTGATAAGACTTTCGTAAAAGTTCGTAGTGTTGTTTAATTGGGTGGACAGATCACTCTATCACAGCACACTGCTAATCATATAGCACACTATCAGCCACCTAGAGACACCCTAGCAACCGTGCAAAACATTTTTCTAATCCCAATCACACAGAGGAGACTGTAGTAACCATCTGGCAACAGCCTAGTAACACCAGATTTTGTAGGATCCACTGAATATGTTTCATCAGCAGTTTAACAACATGCAAACAGAAGGTTTTTCTGCAGGTAAACATGAATTTATTTTTTCCTGTTTCTGTGCAGACGGTTCTGTCAGGTGGAGGAGTTTCAGTCTGCTGCGTCTGCTGGCTTTGGGCAGCATCGTGATGTCTGTCTGCGCTCTGTCCTTCGGCCCGTTCATCGCCATGGTGAGTGGAGTCGTCCTCTTCTTCATTACAACTGCCCTCAAAAACAAAAAGGGGGGGGGGGCAGTATGATGTGTTTGTTTAAAAATGGTAACTATCACTTTATATTTCAGAGACAGGATTAAGAGGTGTCGTGTTTTTCAGGGCCAGCTGCCTCAGGTTCTGTCCCGTCTCTTCCCCTTTAAACGGGGCCTCTGTCATGCGTACTGGGCCCCCAACATCTGGGCCCTCTACAACGTGCTGGACAAAGGCCTGGCCGTGCTCGGTGAGACTTCACCCCCTCTGGATGTGGCTTCGCTCTGCCCCCTCGTCTTTATCAAAGTGTATTTCCTCATTTTTGTAGAAACGTGTCGAGGATCAATGAGACCAAAGATAAAAGATGAAGCTGTTTCAGTCTGAAATCTGTTAATGATTCTTAACGTCTCTGATGTAAAGGTTTGTTTGTTTTATCCAGGTGTCCGTCTGAAGCTGCTGGATGAGGCCGACCTTCGTCGAGCCTCCATGACTGGGGGGTTGGTTCAGGAGTTTGAGCACTCGGTCCTCCCCTCCATCTCTCCCCCCGTCACATTCATCTGCACTCTTCTCTCCATCCTGGTGAGTCCGAACAAACAGTAACTGAACTATTACTGTTACTTATTTTAGTTGATATGTGTCTGTTAGAGATGGTCCTGATGGACTCTTTTAACACCATCTGCTGACTCTGATCAGAGTCTGACACATTAAAGACCTGAAGTTCCTGTTGCCGTATTGAGTTCATTCTTCTCTCTGTGCAGCCGGCCGTGGCGTCCCTCTGGCTTCGTCCTTGTGGTGCTCGGGGTTTCCTGCGCTGCCTCGTGCTCTGCGCTCTCGGCTCCTTCATGTTTGGCTGGCACGTCCACGAGAAGGCCGTGCTCATCCCCATCCTGCCTCTCAGGTCAGCTGCAGCGAAGTATCTAGAATACAGTTACAGTAGTGATTACAGTAATACTGATCTCAGTCGATCAGGCAAAAGGTTTTTGGATGTTTTTCCTCCGTGACAACACGCTGCTGTGCGTCGTTATAGTAAATGAGAATACTACAAAACATCATCAGTGAAGCAGGAATAATGAAAAGTGTTTTAGTTTTCCTCTCTCTCAGGACTCATAGTCAGTACTGAATTAATACTTAAAGGATCTAAGTGTTTCCTCCATTACTAGTTGTCAGTGATGCTTTTCAGTCGTAGTTTTATTCTGGTAGACTTCTGGTTGTTCTAAATCTTTTCACCTGTTGTTCTTGCTGTAGCATCCTGGCCGTTGAGAGCAGAGAGGACGCCGGCATCTTTCTGCTTCTGACCACCACAGGTCACTACTCGCTGTTCCCGCTGCTCTTCACCCCCGCAGGTAAACTCCAGAGGTTTGAGTTGAGGAAATTGAGTTTCTGAGTGTTTCTGATTGATTTCAGAACTGAAAACTGTCAGTGATTTGTTACAGTAAAAGTATATTTTAGAACCAGCAGAGGTACCGTCCACATTTCTTCTCCTGACTGTTTGTCCTTGTGTGGAGACATCAACACTTTTTATATCATCCAGGAGAATTTTCATGATCACTTCCTTAGTAAATCTTCTGATATCAATCAAAGACCCAATAATGACAAAACATAAAAGACTGTTTTATTAATCACAAAGTTTTGCAGCAGCCACTTAAAAAAAATAACAAAACATTTGAAGCAATTTAAGGCTCAATTTATATTAAAGCTCAATCAAATTAAACATCTATTAAAGTAGATCATGGATGTTAACAAATTAAATGTACATTGAATTTATGTATAATTTAATATAATCTACATTTAAGTTATTGTCATCACTTTGTTTTCACTCTTTTCAGCTTCAGATGTTTTTGGCTGTTTATTTTCTGAGTGTGGGTTTTTAAAGGGATTAAATTCAATTTTTTCCACATCCAGTGGTTTAATGCACAGAGACTGTAAATGTAATCAGTGTTTTTGTTTACTGTTGTTTGCAGAGCTGCTGATCAAAGTGGTTCTGATGCTGATTTTTACCATTTTTTCTTTCACTGCTCTGAGGAAACTCCACAGGTGAAGAAACATTTTATTGACATAAAACTTTAAAAATGTCTTTCTGTTGTACAGAATTGGACATTAAAGTACATTTACTCAAGTACAGTTAATTACAGTGTTGAGTTAGTTCATTTAAGTATTTAAATGTTCTGCTGCTTCTTACTTGGATTCCTCTACACTACTGAACCTTCATTCTGTTTGTAATGTTTCCTACTGAGCTTGTTGGAGTTTTTTACTTTTTCAAATTAAAAGCCTCTTGAATCGTTGGTTAGCAGAAACGGAGACAGTGTGAAGAGAACAGAAATTTTTTATGCGAATAATGAGACTTCTGTGAGAGTGTGTGTGTTAAACCAAAATGGTTTCTGCTCAGATTAACTTCTGTATTATTATTATTTTATATTAATATATATGAGAGTTACAGACTGGTGGAGTAGGGCTGATCTGACACATTCATTTGTACATTTGTTGACAAAACTGTTAAATATGGTCACAGTAATCCTTAAATAATCTTTAAACATTATCTAAAAACATTGGAACTTGTTTTATAGTGGTTATGATGACTACAATACCCAGAGTGCTTTGCTCTGTCATCACACTGTTTTATATTCCTTCAGTAATCTGATCACTCTGTGTCCTCTCAGTGGTCAGGTGTCTCTGCTAAATCCTCTGGAGGTTGTCTACCTGCTGGGTTTGGTTGCCGTGGCGATTGCTTGTGAAGTTGTCTTCCCTCTGTCACCGTGGCAACAGAGGCTTCCCTTCCTCCCTCTGTTGGCGACCTCGGTGTACTGCTCCGTAGGCGTCTGTTACTCCTTCCTGCGTCTGTACATCAGTCTGCTGAGGGAGCCGGAGAAGCCCAAACAGCTGTGAGACGCCGCCCTGTACCCAAAAGTCACAGGTTTGATCCCCGACACACATTCGACCTGCAGTGACTGGTATCTTTCCAAAACCTCCTCAAAAACCACATGACCTGTCTCCAGCAGCTTTAGTAAAGTTTGGGAGCAGGAAATAATTCAGTGATCTACAACATCAACAGTAAATATCAGTTTTTGTCCTGTGTTGATCACACAGGACAAGAATAGAATTTATTAATGTTACACCTCGTGTCAAAGTTACCACATCAAATTTAAAATGAAACAATAACATCTTAAACAACCTGTGATAGCGTCACGATGATCTGAGTTTGGATTTGTAGGTGAGAAAAATAAACACTTTGAATCATTCAGTGGAGCACAAGTCAAAGCCACCATTAAAACCACGTCCTGACGTTCCTCTAGCCGTGTCTGGCTCTTTAATGGGGACACAAATAAAGTGGAGAGAGGAAGATGAACAGAAAAACAAATAGTCTTTGAGGTGAACAGTCTGGTGGAGAGACCTCAGACTGTTTGAAATGCACTGGATTCATTGATTTGGGGGGTGTCCCAGTACTGTAGGCAATATATTGTAGGTCTTAATGTCAGTGACCTCCCACCTCATAACCAGTGCATGCTGGGAAGAACTCCAAGGATGCAACATCCAGCCAGCTGAAATCTCTATATTTTCTTATTTTATTCTTATTTTAAATGGAATCCTGTGAAGCTGAAACAGGAGCCAGTGAAACAACCTGTGATCCCATTAACTTTACATCACTGTCAGCAGGAAACAGTTGTTCCACTTATGTCACCTTTGATTAGTGTAAGTTTGTGGACAGATAAAACTGTGTGAAACCTCCAGGGGGACGAAACAAACAAACCAATCCTGACGTGGGACAAAACACAACTGAAAGACATTTTGTTTCTGTATTTTTAAATAAAAAGTGATATAATTTTAATCCTCTTTGTGTGTGTGATGATGTTTATTGTGAGTGCCTGACTAAACTTACATTTTCATCAACTGGATTCAAACCAACTGGAAAAATAAATTCCCAGGACGAGTGAGTAAAAGCATCACTGATAATCAGCTTTGATTGTTTGGTGTTGATGTCAGAATTAAAATTAAACTTGCACAGAAACAATGTTCTTTAAAAACATTATTGATAAGGCAACACAAAACATGGATTAAATTGTTTTACAGGACACACGTCCTCTGTAGAAATCTCTCTGCTAACAGCTGTTAGCGTTGATGCTAACCTGCAGGTCAGATCTGACCGTACGACTCAGTTTGCAGCTTTAAGGACAAAATGGCATCTCTCCCTTTAAATGTCTGTGTTCAGAGTCGATATTCACCATACAAACACAAGTTCCATCAACTCTGTCATCATGATCTTGTCTGACATCGTTGTATAAAAATAAAAAATTTCAAATCAACCTTGACGTCAAAATAAAAGACCACACACACAAAACTACTATAACAAATAATCTGAAAAATGTACAAACCCAGTGAAACAGTTAAAGTTATTTACAGGAAGTTCATAATGAAACCAGATGAATGAAAGAAGCTTTCAGACTTAAAACACATAAAGCACCAAAAAACAGTGTTCACACAACCAAATCAAGCTTGGATTGTTTCACACCAGCACATGGCTGCAGTTTGATTTCTGTACAATAATCCACCAAATGTCTCCAGAATCAGTCTGTTGGGAATTAAATTGCCACGTTTCCCTCAGACGCTGCATTTAAACTTTTGTGTTTCTCACTGAAACTGAAATGTTTAATCTCAGCTTTTCTTTAATGACTTTAACAGAGTTGTGAACCAGTGTAAAAATGTTGTGTTGTGGTTGATTCTGAGCAGGACTAGTTCTTGACTTGAGTCATTGTGCGTAAAAAAACAACAACTGCAGTATTGTTTGGATCAAACAAAACAAGATATAATGTTTTTATTGGTGATGTTTAGATGAGCAGGTAGGTGGATTTTTGGATATCTTTAGACTGAACTAGGCTAAATGTTTACCCCAGTCTTCAGTCTTTATGCTAAGCTAACTAGCTTCATATTGACTATATTGACATGGGAGTGGGGTCAACCTGAACATCTGCCAGAGAGAATTTCACTAGAAGGCTCATCTGGTACTGACGAGATTCACGTCAAATTTGATTTCATCACCATCTACGCGCACAGACTAAGCTGTAGATACGGAGGTCATGTCCATGTCAGTATTGTAGTATTTCTTGTGTGCTCCTCCCTTTGTCTGGCCTGGATGTTGTATAGTTAAGTGATATGTATTTACAATATGTGTATATAGGTTTACATGATATGTACAAAGTACATACATCTGTCTTGTGTCTTTCCTGCTGCTGTTGTGACACTTTAATATCCGAACATCAGATCAGTATCTTTCTCATAGCTTCTTAAAACTTGTTAGTTGGACACATTAATCAGAACTTCTCTGGGCTCCCGGTGGCTGTTTTTTAATGTAATTGTACTTTTTTAGTGCAACTTTGCACTGGTTTGTTTTTCAAGCCTTTGATTCGTGCTGCAGCCTGCGGGCGCCTGCCGAGTCTGTTCTTTAACCCTATAAATCTGCTCCTTACGGCTCAGGATGCTGAACCTTTGACAGCATTAAGAGGATCAGCAGCTTCAGAGCAAACACCAGATCAGTGCAGGACTCTGCTCACAAAGACTCCAACCTCCAACTGGCAGGCCGAAGTCATTATAGCAGTATAGGTAAAGATATTTTTGGACAACTGTCCAAACCACAATAGTGCACACAAGTAAAATAACACAGTTTTGTCTTCATCATTATTTTGCAGCAGTTTTAGTCCATTAGTCGTTTTTTTACTACGATTTCTCTTGCTTTTTTCAACTCAGTCTCTGATGTTGTGGTGAGAGTTAAAACCTCAGACAGGTCTCTGTTAAAAATGTCGTTGTTGAATATTCTTCATGTGTTGTGCATGAAGCCAAGACTTTACTTTATAAAATGTCAAAATTCAGAAAAAATACCCGACAGTAACATGTTGTTTTGTTCAGCCAACAATTCAAAACCTGAAAGGATCCAGAATCCTTTTCAGAATGCTACAGAATCCTCTCATCAGTCCTGTAAAATCTTTGTTCCTTTTCCAACCCTACACCTGGAGGAGCAGTCGGACACTCAGAGGCTAAAGATCGATCACAGTTCATCAGAAAGTTTGATGCTGCTTCACTCTGACCAGAAAACTTTAAGATGATACAGGAAGTCTTTTCTCTTCACTTGGAGGACAGTGAGGGGTGATTTCGTTTCGTTTCGACAGGAGTAAGGAGTATTTCTGCTTCAGTCTTTGGTCCAGCTCGACACTCTCATTTTCCCCGACCCTGCACAATGATCTTTAACACCGGTGTCAGGTCCATCAGGTTCTTCAGCATGTCCATGATGTCCTCGTGGTCTTTGGCTCCCTCAATGAACTCCTCCAGGGTCATCTCACCTGAGGGGTCAAAGGTCAGAAGAAAAGTGGCATCAGTTCTTTGATAATTTGACTGCGTACCTGGATTTACTAAATTTCTGCTTTCACGTGTTTGCAAAGGTCTGGATCTGCTCCGTGTGCAGCCCAAAAATCTGAATCCTTGTAGATGGACCTGGACACCTGTTTATGAACCTTAGGTATGTACAGTACTGTTGATTTCAAAATCCTACTGTTTGTGTTGAACGTTTACATATTCAAAGCTGCTGTTGGTCAAATGCAACTAACAACAACTTCTCGATTTAGATGATGATCACAATTAGAATTAGCAGTGTTACTTTCAGAAAATCATATCCGTTTGTAACTAGCAAAATTTAGATCTGAAGTCAAATTCGTCAGTGATCATGTTTACAAAGCCCAGATCTGTGAGATTTATCCATTGAAGCATATGTTCTGTTTTACTTCAGTGGATTGGTGGGTTTCTTTAACTCATTAGGGGTTTGTTCAGTAAGTCAGCCTGCAGCTGTTGTTCACTTGTTATAAATAAATGACTGTGCTTCAGGTTTCCAGCAGAACATTGCTGACTAAGCAGCATTGTGATAGAGGGAAAATGGCATCAGAGCTAAGTGAAGGTGTCTGTAGTCCAATGGTAAAAGAGGTTTTCTCAGCATCAAGTCATGGTTGGACTTACGGTTTTTAAGAGAGTAGTCGATGGATCTTTAAGTAAATTCAGCATCTTTGTACTTTGACTGTTTTTCCACTACTTTCTGAACTTTGTGAACTAAAACACGATCAGGCACCAAAAGTGACCAAACCATCAGACGATCAATACATCAAGCTGTGTCCACTGAGAGAGGGAGAGAAACCTCACCACAGATAAAGAAGCAAAAAAGCAACCGTACAGACTGTTTCTTTGAGTTGTTAACAGTTCCACCAAACAGTTTTATTTATGTTAAAGTCCCAAAGAGGTCATATTATTATTATTATTTAAAAAACGCTAACGATTAGAGAAAACTCAGGTTCTTTACCTTCTCCCTTCACATCAATCCTCTCGAATATGAGCGTGACTATTTCTTCTGGGTCGATGTCCCTGTTTCGTGTGATGCTCTGGATGGCCTGCAGGGGGAGACACAGAGTCAGTCTCAAATCACAAGAAACCAACAAGATTAAAAAACTTCATTAATCTCAGGGGGGAATTATTTAACAACAGAACAAAACAAGGTTCAACAATCACTACTTAAAAAAACTCATTTCTGGATTCTTATCAGGATCAAACTAGAGGAGTCATGAATTATGCAGGATATTCTCATGAGAATAGTTTCAGATTTAAAAATTGAGAAAATGATATTTGTCTTTGCCCCGTTTCAGTGTTGAGCTTTTCTATTTTCCATTTAAACATTTTAAATTTCTAGTAGCATTTCATTTCCCTTTTAACATTTAATTATGGGCTCAGCATCAGGAGACAAAGAGTCTGGACCATCTGATGTCCTTTAGACTTGTTTGATGTCCTGAACAACTGTGTCGTCCCACTTCCACCAGCTTCTGTCCACTGATAGATTGAGCTCATTCAGAAGATTAACACACGTCTAATTTCAGAGTTAATCCTGTACAGTTTACAGCTTCAGCTGATTCAGAGTCCATTCAGTCAGATATCAGCCCCCGTTGATGTCCCCTACAAGAGTTTAGGAGGTGATGGGTTGTTGGCTTGTTAAAATCATGGATGAATTCAGGAACAGACAAACTGGTTCAAACCAGTGGTTCAAAAGTGTCAACAAAGTGATGTCCACACAAAACGACAACAGAGACTCAAAATAACTAAAAGGGATTCGGAATGGCCTCTTCCATCATTTGGATTCACAGAATATTCCATATCGGTTTAATGTAGGGAATATAAAAGACAATCTACACCAACACATTTTATGAAGCACTTTAACATTTCTAAGCGTTTCAACAACTGATTGATTCAAACAAAAAACAAAAGTTCAATGATACCAGGTTCTAAAATATGAATATATGATAGTTTTTAATTTTTCTCTGTTAGTAAATTCAGCATGTTTTATATTTTGACACAGCCTACAAATGAAAGACAGACAATCTGTTAGAGTGGGTATTCTACTCTAATATATATAAAAAAACAAGTTTGTCATTAATCAAATCATGGAAACCTAATGTATAATTATAATTATAAGAATACTGTGCTATATATTCTATATTCTATTTTTCAGTATGTTCCTAGTTTCATATAGCTCTATCTCACTTGTACTTGTCAACATGTTACTTATTCTGGTACTTATCCTGCACCTTGTACTTTATACTACACTACTCACAAAAAGTTAGGGATATTTGGCTTTCGGGTGAAATTTATGGAAAACATAAAAAGTTCACACTAC
>JAUMHL010000002.1:22809697-22830931 GCA_032362345.1 Sandelia bainsii | reverse complement strand
TCTCAAAACACCACCCTTTCCATTATATCTGAACGGCTTGCTTACGAAGGGAAGAGAACAGTTTCATCATCCATCATATCATTTTTATAGCTAACAACTGTTTCTGTAGCAAACTGCATTTTTTGAACAAAAAACACACACATTGCTGCAAATATGGTTTTCGGTTTGTGTTTTGTGTCTTTAGCTCAGTTCTGCTTTATGCATGTCAAATATTTCAGTTGGCGTCATACTGCCAGGTGTTTCTTTTAGTTTATGAACCTGGCTACGTACGTGCATGTTAACGCACTGAGTGAGGAGCAGTCACACAGTTCAACAACAGGACACAGGACAATGTTATATCAAATAATACATTTTAATTTCAGATAGTTGAGGCACGATGTGACTTTTTCACTACAGAAATTAATTTCTTTACCTTCTGAGCCTTTGTACTAAAACTTAAAATACTAAATGCTAACATGGAAGAAAACAAGCAAAACTACACTACACCAGTAGTTGTTTTCTTCCTGTGTACCTGTGATAACTGGCTGTATTATGAAGTGTTAATTATTTCAGGACAAACATGTATCTCATGTTGGACTCTTTCCATTTTGTTTATTTGAAGCTTCAAGGCTTTAAATAAATGTACACAGAACAAAAATCACATAAACCATGGTCATCAGTCACAGCTCTGAAGGCACTGAACAGCACAATAACATCACATTTTAATTCTAAAAAAAGAAACAACTCCAGTGTTGCAGTGTAAAAAGGATTTAAGTTGAGCATTAAATGTCTGCAGGAGTTTTCTTGTCGAGCTGAAATAAAGCTGGAACTCCAGTAAAAGTCCTCAATATATCAGTGATGGTTTACAAGACAAAACTCCTGAGGTGGTCCATCGTCACGACGTGAACGATAATAAAAGAAACCGTGGTGACGGACAGTAGAGTTTTCTAAGTGTTTGTCTCCACAGTGACCGGACTCTCACACAGGCCTTTTTCCTTCAGGCCTCGCTGCTGAGCCCCCGGTGGCTCATCGCGGCTTCTCCCAGTTTACTAAATGTTTGACTTTTCATCGGTCTGAACTCTGAGTCGTCGTCTCCTGTGGGAGAAGTAAAACACAGCACATAAATGTCCTGCAATGACCCAAACACAAACCATTTACTTACAACAACTTTGCACACATTTAGTCAGCAGTGTAAAAAATGGAGCGACTGCTGAACTAGAACACAGTTTTAAAACAGTTCGACCTGTCTGGATGAAGCATCGTGCAACACTGGAAACAAAATGAACAATGTTCCCATATTCATCTAAATAAATCTGTTTATGTGCATCACCGGAGACTTTAGGACAATTTATTATGTAGGTTTTGCTGCTCAAATAACAGAAAAGTTACCGAATACATGCATTTAATCTACTATAATCCCTCTAGCACTGTGCTACATTATTGCTCTGAATTCATTAAATCCAGTTCACTGCACATTATTTTAATTCTAATTTTTGCTGCACTGGATGTGCAACAAACCTACAGTATGTAGTTGTTGTTTTTTTTTTCATAAATTGTGAATCTCTCAAAAATGAAGTTTACTCATCAGTAACTGTGAGAAATGTTTTGCATGAAATCAGGCATCATCAAAATACGACAAAAAAAGTTTAAAAACTGCTTCCTTAAGTTAGTGTGACCCAAGACGAACATTTAATTAAATTAGTTAATTCTCCTCGTCCCACAACCAGTGACATTAACTCTGCATGATGTGAATATTCACTGAAGAAGGAGGAAACCTTCATGAGTCAAAGGTTAATGTGAAACATTACAGTAACAACCTCGCTCTAAAAAACAAATGACTTAATGAGAACAGTATTATCAGAGTGGTGAATATGACTGGACTCGTACTGGTGGAGTTAGTGCTGTGGAGATTTTCAACCAGTTTAAAACAGGTATTAAACATCAAACGGCTGTTTTGGTTTCATTCTGGAATTAGAACAAGAAGAAACAAGTTTCTTCAGGATGGATTTGAGTATCACATATTAAACAGTGTAAATGAGAAATAAAAGACTTTTTATCTCTACACTTAAATTTGAGAATTAAAGTTTAGCATGTTTTGACCAGGTTGTAGAATTAATATAGGAATCACCTTCCTTTCTTCTTCTTTGGTTTCTGTGTTTGCTGTTCCTTCACAGGAATCTTCATTCTGTTCTCCACACTTGTCCTCCTCCTCCTCTTTTCTTCCTGATGAAGCTCCCTCCTTCTCTTCTCCTCCTGTGGACTCATTCTCTCCCTCCTTCTTCTCATCTTCTCCTGTGGGCTCAATCTTTGTCTGCTCTTCATTTTTCTCAGGACACGTTGAAGTGTCTGTTTCATCCTCCACCTCCTCTGTTTTACCTCCCTTTTCAGAAACCTCTGCTCCTTCCTCTTTCTCGCCTCCTTTCTCTCCTCCTGTCATTTCTTTGTCTTGTGATTCGCTTGAGGAGGTCAAAGGTGAGTCTGCTGCATCATTCACAACCCCAACCTCATCTCCGCTGCTGGACTTCCTGTGGCGTCGGGATGGAGGGCGTCGCCGGAGGGAGTGACGAACTCGACCCTGCAGACCAATCAGAGCCAAGACAGACAGGTGAGGTTAGTTACATTCTTTACTCAGTATTATTATGAAAAATGTCGGTTTTGTCTCTTTGTGGTCACTGTGAGCCTCTTTGTTGCTGTTTTGTGTCTCTCTGACTCTGACCTTGTTGACGCTCGACAGTATGGACCCCTCTGCCACAGTGAGGGGGTCTTCAAAGGAGACTGGGCGTTCCTCTTCAGTTACTGGAGAGGCAGTTACTGGACTGGTGGAGGTCGCTGTGGATGAGGTGGTTAGGGGTGTGGAGCCGGGAGAGTGCGGGGTGAAGGTGGGAGGCAGCAGCTTGAAGCCGGGGCTTTTTGGAGAGGGCAGCATAGTCGTGGGGGAAAGAGCGAGGTTGGCCTAAAGGAAGACAGAGATGTCAGAGTGCAGCTCTCCCTCCACAAAAGCAGAGGGCAGCAGAAACCACCTGGACTCACCTGGAGCTTCTCGATCAGAGCGGAGTTCCTCTTGGCTTTAGGTTGAGGAGAGGTGACACCTGGAGGCTGCTGACACACACAAACACATGTCACTGCTTCATAAATAATATTTGCAGTAGAATCATTACTGTGATTATGGAGCTGAAGGTGAATAAAGTATTTGGTGTAATAATTAAAACCCTCTTTGTTAGACTAAGTGTGTAAATATTGTAGCTGTCTTGTCACGTTTAAACAGTTAAAACAACAGCATTCATACTTTCACTTTAATGATTCTGATTTTATTCTGTTTCTGTGAACACAACCTGATGATTCCTGGTTTGTCTCTCACCTCCTGCTCGTCTCCTTGTGCTTTAGGGATGTGTAAGGAGCGAGGAGGTCGTCGTCTGACCGGCTTCTCCTGGTAAACAAAACACAATCATAGTGTTAAACCACTGTATCAGTATCTGTGTATTAGTATCAGTGCTACTTCAACCATTTTCAAGAACATTAAAATCACCGTTTCACTCGCAGCAGCAGCGTCGTGTGGAGCGGCCGAGCCTTTGAATCTTCCTGCGAGTTCAGCCACAGAGCGTCGGGATGGAGCCTCCTCCTGAGGGAAGGAAAAAACCAACAGTGCTGAAGTCAGGTGTTTGTGCTGCGAGGAAACGTGAACGAACATCACTGAAGACTGCAGTGAAAATAAACTCATACTACTGTGATAAGTACTGCTGCTCATACTGCAACAAAAACTACATCTAATACGTTTGTCTCTACTGTTCTAGTACTGTTACTGTTACTCCAACTACTATCACTGCTGCTGCTAATGTGCTACGCCAAATACTCAAAAAATGACCACAGAGACACAAACCACTACAAAGAGTTGTCTCTTTGTACCACAAAGGAACTCAAAACAACAGAAACACAAAATTTTAAAATAACAACAAAGATGTAACCACAATGAGAAGCAAAACAACAACAAAGCTAGCAAATAAAAGACACAAAACAACCAGGAAGTCACACAAAACTGCCACAAATAGACTCAAAACAACCAAGAGATGCAAAAGAAAGACGTCCACAAGGACACGAACCGCTGCAAATAAATGTAAAAAGACAAAACGACCACATGAAGAGACAAAGATGCAAAACAACTGAAAAGGGACAAAACTACCAGAAAGATGCAGAACAACCCAGATAAAAACTACACAAGGAGAAAGGTTCAAAGTGACCACGAAGAGATTCAAAACTACCACAAAAAGACAGTGTGTAGGAGGGGTGGGGGGACTTCTACATGTTGTGTTCAGGTCTGTTTTAACTTCTAGACGATACGTTTCTCTGCAACTAAGCCACAAATGCAGTTAAGCTGAGAAAGTAATCACAGTACAGTGATGTTATGAACATATTGTTTGTGGTACATCTCGTGTGAAGCTGGCTTGGTTACGGTTAGAGAAAGATTGTGTTTTAATAAACACAATGTGTGTGAAGAGATTTTTCTCTTAAAAAAAAAAACCTTTAATAATGCTGTAGTCACAAAACTGTTGAACTGAAAGATAAATCCTGTATGTTTTGGAATGTTCACATGATTAATTTGGATAAAAAATAGTAATGCACAAAAATTTCTAGATTAATCTTGTGCATTAATGTGTTATCATTCACTGCCCTAATAGAAATATCATTTTTAGGAGACTGTAGAATATTTGTGTTTACAAATTGCAGCTATTTACATACTTTATATATTTTAATGTTACAAGATGTGTTTTTGTGATTTAACAGTAAAACGATTAATCATATACAGTTAATTATTGTGAAGAACCAGGACTGAAGCTTAAGTCTTTTTATGACGTTCCTAAACCCAGTTCTGGGCGTTGGCTTTTGTTGCGCAGGACAATAGTAAATTCTAATCAAACCACATTGTGAAACTTCAGCTTTGACCGCTGCTTATTTAGTCATGAGTATGAGTTCTATAGTCTGAAGACAAAGGAGGGTCACGCTTCTGCTATTTTAACTGCAGTACTGCAGTTGGTACGTCCCCGTGTTGCAGGTTACTTCCTGTCTGTGGCAGCACTGTGACCATGTTAGGAAGGAAATGGGAGTGTTGTCATCAGTTAGGCAGTTGCTCATTAGTCTGAGGCAACATGCTGCACACATTAGTGAGCTGTTTAATCTGACAAAACCTGGAGAACATAAACGTGCATTTGCTTGTCTTTAGTAGAACTCTAAGTGCATCTATTGATTGAAGGAGAACTCTGTGTTACTCTGGATTATGTGTCCCTGGTGGTTTAGGAGTTGGTAGGTTTTAGGAGTCTTCACCGTTAAACCACATTATGATGTGAAGACTTAGAGAACTGCAGTGATGAGTACTCTTTAAATCCTGTAATGTAAATTATGACCTTCACAATGCAAGACTACTACTGCAGTCAATACTTAGTAGTTCTGAACAGTAGTACTGCTACTAATACTATTACTGTCCTATGCATTTGCTTGAACTTTCTAAGTTTTATTTTTTAAATTGTCTGTGAAGATTCTCAGTTGTCCAGGAAATCGTTATCCCCAAAAAAGTGTGGTTCAGTGGAAACTGGACTAGTAAACTGAGGAGGTGACCTAAGATATAATCTATCACCCACTTACAATGCAGTTGTTTCATCACTACACGGGCAGTTTCACAGTCGTTCACACCCTGGCTCAGGTGGTCACAGTGACACACATGAAAACCAACAACCCACAGGTGACCATCAGGTGCTAGCGACTCGAGGACTCCACATGTTTTACAAACCTGCTGCTTCAACCAGTCAGAACTGATTAAGCTTCTGGATAAGATACGAAACGTCTTCAAGAACTTAAAAACAAGTCCAGTTGCCACTGAACCACATTTTTTTTGGGATATTACATAAATACATGTTTCTACTTCTACTACTACTACTACTGTGCCTTCATGGTGAGGTTTTCAGGTATATTGCAAGTAGAGTTAGTAGTTGTAGTTATTATTCCTACTACTAATGCTACTGCTAGTCCTGCAGCAGCTGCTACTGCTACTACTCCCAATACTATACTAATGCTACTGTTACTACTCTTAATAATGGTACTTGTACTGCTACTGTCACTACTGTCTTCTGAGGTTACTTGTACTATGGTGACCTCTGACACTACTCGAGCTACTGTTGTACTCTGTACTCTTACTATTTCTACTGTTACTGTTAGTGAAACCACTTCTGTCACTGTCACTGCTGCAGCTTTTTCTTTCATTACTGTAAATTCTATACTGCTGTTGCTTCTGCTACCACTACATCTACCTCTACTAGTGCGACTTTTACTACTGCTACCGCACTACCTCTACAATCCCTGCTACAGTTTCCCCTATTTCGAGCACCAGTGCTACTGCTGCTATTGTTACTACTATGCTGCCGTTTCTTCTGCTACTGTACCTCTACTCCCACTGCTAATGCTAACGTTATTGCTACTACTGCTACCTGCACTAGTGCTACCGTCGTTACTAAAGCGACTGATACTTCTTTTGCTTCTGCTGCTACTACAACCTCTGGTGATACTGTGGCTACTGCTACAGCCTCTTCTTTTAGTGCTGCTACTTTTATTAGTGCTACTAAACATCACCACTCATTACCAATATTATTTCCACTACTCGTAGTGGTACTACTCGTGTTGAGCATATAATCAGTATGCTCTGCTTTGATTGGATAGTTGTTTTCAACTAATCTGCTGCTACTACTACTACTAGTACAACAAGTACTATCATGTGTCCTTATCACTACATTGTTGGTGGACCCAGTCCCTCACTGGCTTCCCACCAACTAAAACTTTTGTTGTGAATGTGAATGATCCTAGAACAGAAAATATCAGTCCAGAACTACAGACTCAACCTCTGAACCACATCAGTCCAAACACACAGGGACAGTACAGGTCTATTAAAGGATCAGACACACACTCAGCTGTTGACGTGGGGCTGATCCACGTCCATTTCAGCAGGAGGTCTCACATTGCTGACATTCAGCAGATAATGAAATGACATCGGCTGGAGAACACACACACACACACACACACACACTGGGTTCATTCTTTCCACAGTGTAGTCGACGTATCGACTGAAAGCAGAAAGAGATGAAACAACAACCGTTAGACCACTTCCTCTTTGAGAGGGTTGTTTTTCAGACTAAGAGTTGCTGCTGTTCTCACTCTTTTATAGGTAAATTACAAAACTTAACAAACATATTTTGCCATTTTTTGTTTCCATATTTGCAGAATTTCTTCAGATCAGTTTCTATTTTTTTTAGATTTAGTATTAACAACATCATTATCCTTATTTCCTTTAACTACCACAGCTCCCATGAGGCTTTGCATTTGTGATGATACAGATTACAAAATCCTCTCCCTCCCTATCTCCAACTTAAGTCCACTTACTTTCCAGAGCTTTTAGGCACATTTCATAGTCTTCATTCGAGGTGTTACCATGTGACCACATGACGACAGGTGGTTTCAGGAAGAGGGCGCCTGAGTTTAGATTATTTTTTAAACACACTGTTCATAAAGCTCAAGAATGGACGTCCACACATTAAAATAATAATAAATAAAATACAGAACAGGATCAGGTCATGATTAAAAGTTGGTACATCATCTGATCAGAACGGGTGTCGTACAGAGGAAAGACACATAATGTGGTGTTGACATCCGTTTTTATGTCATTTAGCATTTTTAAGTCTTTCTGCAACTTTGAGTCTTTATGGTTGTTTTGCATCTGCTTGATTTCATTTTGCATCTTTGTGTTGCTTTGTAGTCCTGAGTGTAGTTTAGCATCTTTTCCCTCCTTGCTTTGTGTCTCTTTTCAGTTGTTTTGCATCTTTGAATCTCTTTTACATTTCCTTGAAATCGTCTTTACCAGCTGAAGAATGTTTCTATTCTTCTATCCATCGATTATAGTAATAAACTTTTGTAGTGCTTCTGTGACTAAACCTCATGAAGGCTGCAGAAGCTGCAGAATTAAATGGACAGAAATTCATGCTGGGTGTGAGCTGAGGCCCAAATCTCTACCAAATTCAAAATATTTTCTCTCGTTTTCTTAAGTATGGCTCCACATTATGAGTTGGACAAACTATTCTCTTCAGCCTCCTGGGTGAAAGTCAGAAACATCAGTATTACCTCCCAGTCAGCTACACGCTTCCCTACACTACTTATTTAACTATTATTTCCATTTGCTTTTCAGTTTGCACATAAAAGAACAGCAGCTGTGAAATGTTAAGATTGTGAGTCGTGTGAGATGAAACAACAGGATTTACTACGACGTAGAGATGTTCCTGAAGGAAAGACTTAATATGTACTGAGGTTACTTTGTGAAGTAAAATCAGCCTAAACAATGTGAATCGATCAGTACAAATCAGTGACAGTACATGTTTTCATCATTATATGTTGTGTGGCTTTATCACTGCACTGCTGGTGTTAATGAATGTGCTGTCAGTGACCTACAGTAACCTCCAGGTCACTGAACACGCTCACTCACACAGATAAAGCTCCACTGCAGGTTATTCTAACACTAAAAATAAATACGACTGAAGTAAATACATTTCACACACGAGGAACATGCTGCACAAACATTGTTTTATACGTCACAACTGAGGAAACGTGTTTCTTTCACTGAGCTTATTTATCAGTCAGAAGAAGATATGCGTCACGTTTCATGCGTGGGATCGTTTGCATTGTATCTGCGGATGTATGACATGTTTTTCGCATTCAGATATGTCCTCCACAAATATGTGGTGAGTTTAAGTGCTGTTGGAAAGCGTCTGCATTCTACTTTTGATAAGCGTCCATGTGGAATTTAAGTAATGTCTGTAGTATTTTATGAAGTAAAACTAAGCTTTTACTTTTACATATGTGCAGTACTACAACATTAATGAACAAATTCAGCTTTGATCAAAGGTCTAAATGACCTGAAACTAATTTGGATTTCCTCTGTGCATTCGCTCAACACACTGTTAACTAACCGTTTTCTTATATTTCTTATATTATATTGATTATATCAGAATTTAGCTGATGCGTATTTGGAAGCTTCATCTCGCTAAACTCCACGTGGATCCAAATCAAACAGAAAACACACAGAGAGACACAGAACAACACACATGTAAACTGAGCAGCAGCAGTAGAGCGAAATGTTAGAAGTTTTACCTCCATCCTGCTCGTCGTCTCTCTGCGACCTCGTTTATGTCAAGTATGTGTGAGAGAGAGAGAGAGACAGCAAGTAGGCGTGCAGGTTAAATATAGAACCAGAGTCACTACTGACACATGGTGAGAGAGACAAACATAAAGAGAGAGAGGGCAGCTCATGTTCTGTCACATGTTGATCATTTCTCTCTGTGTCTGCAGCCTGGTGTCATTTTAATTAAACCTGAGAGAAGCTTAATTCATCTTCACACGACAACAGACTGAAGTAGGTTTCAAACACACAGTCAATCATTAGAGCCTCATTGAATAATCAGCAGTAAAAACACGATTAGATTGACCAGGACTCAATGAAATCTGATTAAGAATAAAATTACAAATGGACTATAACTGTAATAACTGTAAACAGCTGCCAGTGGTGGAAGACGTGCTTCACATCAACAAATGAACCAATGGAAAACAGTGTAAAGATTGATTAAAGTTCTGCTTTTAAAGGTTTACTCGTGTAAACAGTGCAACAAAATGCACTTAAAGTATTAAAAGTAAAAATAACCCCCTAATATAATATAATATGCTGTAATGTCACTCACTACAAATCACATCACTGTCAACTAACAGTATTTTTGATTATTTCCTCTTGCGTTGCATTTTAAATGTTTGATTAGTTTCTCCCGTTGTTTTAATTTAAATCAGAGACTTGAACGTTGCTGCACGTTGATGATTCGTCAGAGTGGTTCATTACTGCAGGTGAAGAAATGATTGTTTCAATGACAACACAGCAGTGATAAACAGAAAACTGATTAAGCCCTTAACTGTGAAGAAGTTTCACCTCCCTGCAGGTTGATAATCATAGAAAGAATTCAAGTAAATATATGGTAACTTAAATGCTGGGTGATAATTAGTCAAATGATGGAAATATGCTTTATGGTTAATGTAGTAAAACAAGTGTCCTTAAAATGAAAACTTAAAGAACAATTCTGATTCTTAGGTTGCCCTTTGATTTTCATTATTTATATATACTTTAATTCTCACTGTACCAGAATATAATGCAGCTGTAAGACCAAACTCTGATCTCACAGGCTTTAAATAAAATCTCTAACAAACAGACTTTCTCAGCTCTCACTGCACAGCCCGGGTGTTTCCGTTATTTTGTCCACCCCCTGTGTGTGTTTTATTTTTCAGATGCTGTGATTGTTGAGATGAAGAGGAACCTGCAGCTCTGCAGGACGTCTCCTGCTCTCTGAAGGGAAGTGGAGTCACATGTTTCATTTCTTCTTTTCTGTTGTTTCTTCATTTCTGCCTCTGAACAGTTTCCACCAACTTTAAACTGGTTGCATAAGAGAAGCATCTGAAACTAACATGGTGAACTTGAGATGTGGAACATCGAGGGACGACACCGTTTTTTAATGAGGTTTTGAATGTAGGACAGTAGTTCTGATGATCAAATGATCAAATCATCTTCTACTTTCAGACGTATCTTTGTATCTGTATCTTTGTATCTTATCCTCTGACCAATCTGTGTTGGCAGGTTGATCTCTGTACAGGACGTGGTCAGAGGGGAGGAGTGAAGCAGACAGGAAGAAACGCTGCGTGATGAACAAGGAACCCTTATAAGGTGAAATTAACGCCACTGAAACTGAACAATGTTACACAACATCACAAGTCCTGTTAGTAACACAAGTAAAATGAAATAAACTTTCTCTTGTAGAAATTTTTACTTAACTTTATAAATCTGAAGATTTGAGACATTTTTCATATTTTAATTGGTTTTAGTTTTTACTTTCAGACCTGTGAGCCCGAGTTATGAATCTGATCATTTTAGACTTGACCAGACAAAACTCGTTTGACTTTACAAACGCACTACTTCACTCGCACTTTAACCTCCTGACTTAAAATGACTTGATACCTTCTTCAAGACCAAAGATTAAAAACTTAACCACTGATCATCACACTGATGCAGGAAACTTGCCTCAGAAATTAGAAACATAAAGTTCTGTGTGACAGAAATAACAAAGACAATCCCTGATCTGTTTAATCGCACATAAGAACTTATCGCGTATAAAACTTAAACACAAAATCTAAGACTTGGATTTGTTGATCTTGTTTTGGGACGTTTGGTCTTCTGACTGTGCACTTGATGTGGAGTTGTTAGTCTTGTCTGGACTTTGGATTTGTTGTGCTTACTGCAGATTTTTGTGTTTACTTGAGATTTCTTGGTGTTGTCTCCGGACTTGACTTTACTTGGGACTTGATTCGGGACTTGCTGGTCCTATCTGGATCTTTACTTTGAACTTTACTTCAGGCTTAAGTTATGACTTACAGCTTTATTTTATCTGGAAATCTCATTGAGATCAAATCGACTTGAAACTTTTTCATCACTTCACTCAGCTTGACTCAGGATTTGTTGGTCTTGATTTGGGACTTGAGTCTTGAGATATATGGTTGCTGACTTCAGACTTTCTTGCCTTAACTTCCATCGTGACCCGGTCTTCATTTTGGACATGAGAATTCATAACCAGGACTTTGTGACTTGTAAAACACGTTGGTTGATAAGTGAGAACGGCCAAATTATTGGTACTTTTAGAGTAGAGTAAAAACAGCTCAGCTGGAGCCTTTCAGACCAAACTAAGGCCTGAACTGTTGCTTCTCTTCAACCTGCTGTTTTTCCCAGTGGCTCTGTGCTGCCACCCGGTGGTTAAACATCTGCCTCTTTCTGGCAGATTTCCAGAGTGGCTGACAGGTCAGTGAACGCACCGCCTACAGTCAATATTGTCAGAATCAACAGTGAGACGCTGAGTTCTGGCTGAAGTGGAGGGTTAATTATTTCTGTCAATATTAACATTGATCAGACTGAGCTTAGAGTTCATATCGAACTTCACAGAAACGGAACAACACGGAAGAACAGTCATGACAGCTGGACTTTCTTATAGTCAGTCCAGATAACTTGAATGACTGAGAATCTTCATCGACTTGTTTTAGTTTGCAGCATATAAAACAATATGTTTAAAGTCTGAGATAGATCGATGGTTAAAGTGAGACATGTACTGTCTGAAACAAACCGACTCCTTTGTTCAGTGTCTGAGGGCAGTAAAAGGATGTTTATGTTTTGTAGTTTTGTACATCTGGTTGTATGAAGGCAGCGACAGCAGCTCTCTGACATTTACTCTCACTCTTTATTCAGTATCTCATGTCTGCTGCGAGGGGATGTGGCTGCAGATGCCCAACAACGACTGCACGACACAGCTTTTATCATGACTGCATCAGTGTTGATTTAGAGCAGAAATTAAGTTAATTACTAATTAATTGAATCGAGTAATTTAACAGCTGGATTAAATAAACAAACTTATTGACTAAGGTCATTAAAGAACATGAATGATTCATTTGAGAGCACAAATGAATCATTACTCGATGTGTTTTGTTGTCATTGAGAACTGACCAAACGTCACGTCACGTTGAGACGTTTCCAGCAGCAAAGCGGAATCATTCTTTATACTGGTATTATTTAAAAACTGATGAACAGACGAGTTAATGATGTTTCAATGAAGAGACTTTAGTTTCCAGCAGACGTCAACAGTTTATTATTGATTTTACATTAAAATAAATACAAAAAGTTCCTGGAAGTTGTACCAACAACAGATGGTAAGTTTTTTCTTTCTAATCTGTGTGAAGAAGAAAACGATATTTAGTTTATTTTGCATCGTGTAACAGGATTTCTGGGTAATGGAGTCCTCATCTAATCTTTAAATAAAAACACTGTTCAGAGTAAATAAAGTTCACTTGAATTCTACTTCCTGCTGAACAGAACACTTACTTCTGTGCAGACACACTTTAAAATCTGACATTTTCTTCACGGGTGAAAATCAAACAGTGAAAATAAGTTAAAGAAAATGACCCCGGGCTCTGTTTTGATGATGGTGGATGAAGGTGTTTTATCTTTCTGTACCGTATTCAAATGATTTTAATGTTTTATATGTTCTGTTTGCCGTAAGAATAGTTAGTCTGCTGCAGTTTATTTAGGACGAGCCGCTGAGGCCGTCTCACAGCAGACCTACAGATAACGTACGACAAAGAAAGACACACAAAAAACTCTGATCATGGTTGTTTGTGGTTGAGATATGAACGTAAACAGTGTGTGGATCCCTGTGTCAACACCAGCAGTGAGCAGACTTTCAGTTTCTGCTCAGGAAACAATCACCTGTTTGAGTCTTTTGTAACGTTTGTATTTATCTAATGTAAATGAATAATTCATCAACACGTCTGTCTTTAGAGCCTCCACATGGAGCCTAAAAGTAAAATTGGAGAGATGTAGACAAGAACAGTCCAAATAAAAGTAATTAAGTGATTAACTTCTGATTATTTTTATGGTGGCGTAGTCAACACTGCTGCCTCACAGCCAGGTCGTCATCAGTCGGCAGAGGCTTTTCTGTGTGCAGTTTGCATGTTCTCTCTGTGCTTGTGTGCGTTTCCTCCTACAATCAAAGACATGTCGTTAGATTAACAGACTCAAAGTTGCCCATATGTGTGAAAGGTTGTCAGCCTGGATAAAGACCTGTCCAGGGTGGACCCTGCCTGGGACTGGCTTCAGCACCACCACAACCTTTAAAGCATAAGCACTTTGGATAAGTGATGAATACAGAAATTAAAAGTTGCGTCTGTGAAAGCTCAGAAAACAGTTTATTATTTACAGTACCCGAAATTTTCACATTTATGTGACACTGAAGATTTTGCTGGAGAAATTATTTCAAAATTGTTGCTAATGATTAAATAGTTTCAGCTCTAAATAAGATAAAGTCTAAATCTGAAAGTCAACAAGATTATGACTCTTGTAAAAAATAAGAAAAAAAAAAAATCCACCTTCAACGACAGCTCAGTGTTTTGTCCACATGCACACACACCAAGTGTATCACTATCATTAAAACAGAGCCAGAACTCGTATAATAAAATAATTAAACACCCTCTGATATGTACATATGAAACAAAAGCAACATTTACAGATGACAGCAACAGAAACTAAATTCATCCTCAGTCTTTATTTTCAGACTGGATACGTCCTAAAGGTAGATCAAATTTATTTTTATGCTTTGGTCCTGTCCTTCAAAATCTACTGCACACACTGTTATTGTTTAGCAGTGTGTTCCTCATCAATTCATTAATTAATAAACCGATCACATTAACGTACGTAAGTTCAAGTGAAACTGGTCTCAGGTGAAACGATTTGTAACCTGTGAGTTAAAAATACTGTGTCTGATCAAACCCACAACAGTAAATCTGAGTGTTTTCAGCTGTAATGTTTCATTGTCTGTTGATGGTACTTTCTCAGTCAGTAACTCCTGACATTTCACAAATGTTATGTTTTCATTAAATGATATTTGATGTTGATGTCTGAATTTCCTCTGTTGTGACGTTAATGTGGCATCAGCCTTCAGGACACCATCGTGGGTTTTACAGCTTTCTGGGTCAGTATTCTCCACCAGAACATCTTTCCTACATCGGATGATGACGGTCGGTCTGTGTCAAAACCATTTCTTTAACTTTCTGCATCTGACACTCGCTTCATGCTGTGATGAGCCAGATGTTTGAGGGTTTGACCATTTCTGCTTCTTGAGCTTTTCACGTGAACGGCAGTCTCACTTTGACAGCCGGCTGTCACTCGGCATTCGAGCGTGGCTGTTCTGGTATCTGGTAGATATACCTGGTTCTGTTAGAACCTACCCTGGAAGCCAAGAAATCATCCAACATAATCTTTTCTACTTCATGTTCATTGCAGTGGGCGTTACAGCTTGAAAACTAGTGAGTAACTTACTCATTAGTAAACGGACACGTATCCCCAGCAGGTAAACACCATCATCCACCAGTGAGTCACTATATTTGATAAATTTGAAAATAGCTCAAATCTTTCAACTTCCAGCCACTCTCTTTATTTGCATCACTCGTCCTTCACACTGGAAACAGAGTCTTGTAATGTGTTTTGCTCGTGAATTACCTGTGCGTGGTATCACAAGCGGTTAAGAAAATGGATGGATGTTGGTAACATCCCATTACACCTGCCTGGACCTTCTTTGTTTGGCTGGGAACTGTGTGTTCAGTGGTTTTCATCCAAGTCAGGTTTTTAGAGGATTTCCCCCCTGACAAAATGAAGACTACAGTTCATCAGGTGATTTTCTTTCCCTCTGATGGATGTTTTAAAGATTTTCTTTGGATCTACCTTCAACTGTAGCTCATCTGTAGCTTTGGAAAGAAAGAAGAGGAAAAATGTTGGATTTCTTCTTTTACTTTATTCTTCAGTCCTCATCATCTTTCGTCTTTGGTTTGTATCGTTGTAGAATTCATTATTTTTGTCCTGTGGGTATTGGGTTTTGTTTTCTCCGTTTTGTTTTTCTCAGTTTACTTGAGAGGAATTACAATTACAATTAAGCAGGAAAGTTGAATAAAAGCAAATGAGCGAAGCAAAACTGACGTTTCCTCTAAGCAATGTTTTAGTTTATTCATCATGATGAAGACTGAGATCTCGTGTTGAGTCAGTAGCATGAAAGCCGGTTTGTTTGTCTATAATCAGGAGAATCAGAAGCAGAAACATGTCCCAGGTTCAGTGACGTCCCTGCTTCTTCTTGAAGATCTTATTAAAAGTGTTTCTCTTCCGACTACTGGACGGCTCTGCCTCATCACCACCGTCCTCCTCCACTGGGCTCCTCCTGGCCGGGATCTGGAGTCCCGTCCCCCGACCGCTGCCTGAAGAGCTGGACGAAGCGGAGGATGAGAAGGCGACTGGGCTGTTGGTGACATCGGACGTGATGCACAGGGAACGGGTGGAAGAGGAGGCGGCGAGCACTGCAGAGCTGCCCCTTAGCTCCCCGAGGCTGGAGCTCTTCTCCAGGCCTCCTCCTCCGATGAGCCCAGAACCATGAGTCTGAAGGGTCTGGACCCTGGACGATAGGAAAGGCTTGGAGACGTACAAACTTCGTGGCTCACTTTGAGATATAGGCAGGGAGGAGTCGGAGTCAGAGCGGTTCATGATGTCCCTGAGAGAGAGAGAGAGAGTTTTGATGATTAAAGGTCGTGATACAAACATGCAGCTTTAGCACAGGTGTATTATAAGAACGGGACACTGGATTCTAAGATTGTAACTAGTCATTCCAATCAAAGCTCTTCATCCAGCTCATACACCAAAGAACAACGTTTGAACTACTTGGCGGGTTTTGTGTTGCCCAATGATGCTACAGACTATTTTTTTTTAGCAATTATACTTTTTACCATCAAACACAAACTGCAGCTTCTCAACTAGTCTGGAGTATTGGACAAATTCTCCTTGAACTAGCAGCATGGGCAACTTAAAACTAAAGCTCAATCACTCAGATCTCTCATAAACCATCACAACTCTAAATCTTGAACTCTTGTAAAACCAAAACTCCAAATTTTCACCACCGGCAAAACTAAACAACTCGTAAAAGTTAAGAACTCTACACTTAATTAAACTCATGAAACTCTAAATTCACTCCTCTTGTAAATCACCACCACTCTTTTAACTCAAAACTGAAACTACCATCCACATTCTGAGTCTTCATAAAGCCTGTAAACACTAAATCCTGATCATTCATAAACACGATCTCGACCACTCTAATATTCTAATGTGCAAGGAATATAAACTCTAATCCAGGGGTCGACACAGGGAGGAACTCCAGTTGGCCAATGAAGCAGCTGTGATTTTGCCGAGACTGGCCGCCGGGGGTTTCAACCAACCTCTGGGAGCTGAACGTCAGGGCGGGGTCTCCCATCCGCTGTCGCAGGGGCGTCAGAGTCTGAGCTGCGGGGGGGAGGACGCAGGAGTTAGACTGGGTTGGTTGTTTTATTTTGAAAACTAGAAACAAAGGATGATCAGCTCACAAACAGAGAAAATACTTCTTCAAACTGATGCATCACAAGTGTAAAGGACAGATTACAAAGCAGCACGTCTTCAAGAGAAAAGTGCAAAACAAAGCTGCCACATTTTCACAACGACATGCATGTTCCCTGAACTTCACAGAGGATCCAGTCTTTTTTGTTATGGAGGGAACAGAACTTCAGTAGAACAATAGAGTTTAATCTCATCTAGTCTTTTGCTGGTTCATGCTGAGCAACCAAAAATGATCAGACACAAAATTATCAATATGAAAATGTAAAATGTTGAAGCTTCAATGATTCATATTTAAATTCAATCTATAACAAAATAAATGCATCCAGAGAATCTAAAGTTGCTTTCACACCTACAGACTTTAATCTGTTCGTATCAAATTGGAGTTTTTTCTCTGTGTGAAAAGGTGTGAGAAACAGCCTAAATGTGCAGCTGGAGCTTCGTGATGATTCATCAGGCTCAAGTCATGTTTTATATTAATTAATCTCTTTTGAGGTTCTTTTATAAAATACAATCTCATGTCTAAATCTTTTTAGGTGAAGCAACACAAGCAAAAGACATTTTCAGATGTGGATCTTTTATTGTTCACAGTCCAAATGAATTTGATTCCAAAAACCACAGGTTTTTTGGAAGTTTTACGACTAAATTAGAGCTGGTTTGTGTTAACATGTTTAAATATAATATCTTACTTAAAAATTTGGGACTTTATGGTGTATTTATTTTTTCAAAATGCATGTTGGGTATTTCTTTGGAATCAAAACATTGAACTGTATGAAATGATTCATGCTTTTAACGGCTGCAGACCTGTAAGATGACGTTAGTGAAGAAACGAGGGAGAAGCAGGTTAAACTGTTAACTCTGTCTTCAGGGGGAGAAATGTGAGGAGACTGTGAAGTCTTAAAATCCTCTGGAAAACACCCGACTGCACAGGTGAGGAGGCGCTGACATGCACACCTGCTGCTCATCACATTCAGAGGTATAGTTTGAAGACGTTTGAGCATTTGTTTGTGTTTTATACTAAATCACCTGAAAAATACCTGAAACATTTAAAACTGACGTCACGTGAAGAACACGTACGCATCAGACTAAACAGTATGTTTTTGGATTAGCATATCTGCAGCTACGTTAGCTTCATGACAAGCTGAACGACACGTTAATCTTTATGTGAAATCATAACACAACTTATGTTAAAATTTGCTTGTTAGATAGAGAATGTGTCTCTGTGACATTTCGTTCTCCCAACGTCTAATTCTGGCTTTTAAGCAAAGCTAAACGCTCCGACAGTTAGCATCTGTTGCTAACAAAGTAAAGTTGTTAACGTTGTAAAAAAAATATGCATCAAATCTATAGAATCATTATAAAATTTATCTTAAATTAAATTCTCTGCTCTTGAACTTTGATATGAAGCACATACATGTTTGTCTGCATTTTGACTTGGAACAAATGCTCATGTGAACGCTGCCTTGTGGTTTATACCTCTGTAAAGTGTAAAACTCATACTTTCATTCACTTTCATTTAGACAGTAACTAAAAGATTGTTGGACCAAATTCAAGCATTTGTCTTTAACTTAGGAACTTACAGCTTACAAGTTTTGCTTCAGCTAATTTTTGATTTTCACCTATTAAAAGTGTGTTTTTTATCATTGCTTTATGCAGCAAAGAATATCAGATTTCAACTTGGAGAATTTCTATTCGTTGTGTTGTAGCTTTAAATACATAAAAATGCATTATTTATTAATGTATTTAATAAATTATTTTATCAATCTACAATTACTCACATATAATGATAAAGTTAAAATGTGTTTTTAGATTTTTTTGTGGGGCAAATTTTGCAAAAAATCCAAAACAGAAGTTTGTAAAGTCTCAGACTCTGAGAGGGTACCCTGAGGATTATCTGATCTGATCACACAGAGGTATAAACCAATCAGTGAGGGGGAAGCTGTAGGAGGGAGGGGGCCAACCGGAGTGTTTCCATGGTGACTGGCCGTCTGTGATGCCACTCAGGGGCCAGAGGTCGCTCACTCGCCGGTCCATCTGCCACGCTGCATCTGGAGGGAGCCAATCAAGAGAGAGATGCCAAGAAAAGAGGACCAATCAGAGGAAGGGATGGAGACAGGTGAGTGGAGAGAAGACGAGGTCAATTAAAGTTCTCCTGTAAGAAATCTCTGAAGGGATTAGTGCTGTCTCTGGATTTGAAGGACATTTACACAGTAATTTATTTATTTTTCATCACTTTAACATCTGATCATCTCTACACCGGGTCACATGTTCCTTCATCAGCATCAACAAACACTCAGTCCCACATCCACCGTCCTGCTGCCACAAATATTCAGTGAACCTCGGTCTCTGACCAGCTGTTGTTGGGGACTACTTCTGGATTAATCCTCATTTAGTGCTCTAGTATCTGTAGCAGCAGGGTGGTTTATGTGGTTTTTAGCTGTGACACAGGAATAAAATACACACACTGTGTTTGTTAGTTTCACACAGTATCAGAAAAACCTCAAACATAACTAGTTAAACATACACTGCAGCGTCCCAGGAGACAGGATGTCCTCGTCCATGTCATCCAGGTCATCCGACAGGAGCAGGTGCTGAGGGGTCGGAGGTCGCAGGCCGAGGAAGGACGGGTCCAGGTTGAGGGCGGCGGCCAGCGCTCCCAGACCCGGATTATTGACCAGACAGAACCCCGTTTGAGACTCAATCTGCTGCCAGCGGTGCAGCTTCTCCCGCAGCGCCGTCGTCACCTCTGCCAGGGCCTGTCTGAGGGGGAGGGAAGCACACGTACATTTATGAGGTACTTATACTTTACTATAGGATTCCCAAATTATCCTAAACATAAATATAACAACAGCAGAAACTGTGAAAAATGTCTGAGGAGATTCTCAGTGATCCAGGTGAAGTTTTGTGGAAGTTGAGTCATGGTGACTGGACTTTTTTCTTGTTGGGTTGAAACGTTTCACTGCTCACACTTCACAGACTGAAGAAGCTACTTTGATGAGTAGAGAAATGTTTCAACCTTACAAGAAAGAATGAGTCAACGTTTTAACAGCTTCCTCTGACACACAGAAGTTCTGGTCTTCACAGTCAGACCTTCCGAACATCACAGCATCACCTCAGGATATTCAGCGACTGTCCTCACAAAGTCTGGTAGGGATCTCCGAGTTTCATCACTGACGACCAAATAACCCTTTATGCCTTAAATTTCTCTTTCTACGACTCAACACGTTCAGGGTTAAAGGTCACTCACTTGGCAGAGAGAATCTTGTGGTCGACGTCATCCAACGAGGAGCTGTGAGCCACATGAAACGTCCCGAACAGAGAACTCCTCTTCTTCTTGATCTTCTCTGCCTGAAACAACATCATCATCATCATCACTCAAAAGTGTTATTTCCACAGTCCAGAGCATTTCTCTGCAGCAGGAAGCAACTGTCTTCATTCATCATGTGGTGGTGGTGTCCTCACCCCCTCCCTGGCCTGCAGCAGCTGCCGCTCCGCGCTCTGTTTCTTGATGTTGTAGTACTGGACTTCGATCTCGTGCGTCACCTGCAGCCACTTCTGCAGAGATTCCGGGGGGGCCCAGCGAGCCCGGGACTCCAGCTCCCGCTCCGCCTTCTTCAGCGCCATGCGGACCTGCAACACACAACGCTGAGGTTTGGGGGGGGGGGGGTTTCTTTGAATGGGTGGTTTAAAGACAGAAATTGTAAAGTCAACACTTTTCATATTAGTATGTATGAGGTAGTTTGTCCTGTGAACGCATCGTCTCCTCCCCAGCAGGAAGTAACTTCCCGATCTGTCAGTAATTTGTCGTCTACCTGATCCAGCTCCTCCTCAGCATATTTCTGCCGGCTCCTCTCGTTCTCGGTTCCCTCTCGGAGTTCTCGGAGCCGCTGAGCTTCCTGTTTGGCCGAGTTGATCTCGTTCCTCAGCTCCTCCTCCACCTTCACCTTCTCCACCTGAACGCAGCGCTGCTCCTCCTGAGCCTGCTGCAGCCTGACACATACAGCAGCAGGTTGGAAATAAACGACTCAACGCATCGTTCAACTACTGCTAGTAACACTGTACAGTACTTACTACTACTACCACTGGTATCAGAACACTGTACACTACTTACTACTACTAGGTATCAGAACACTGTACGCTACTCACTACTACTAGGTATCAGAACACTGTACGCTACTCACTACTACTACTACCAC
>JAUMHL010000002.1:22796830-22809597 GCA_032362345.1 Sandelia bainsii | reverse complement strand
TTAAAATACCAGGTTCAAGTTTGGTCAGGAAAATACTGTAGACAAGACAAGACCAGACATAGACGTGCAAATTGTAAGTAGTGCAAAATTTGGCATAAGGTAGGAAAAACACTATAGCAATATACATGTGAGGTGTGGAAAATGTGTGTATTGTTCGGTCTGTGTATTTGTGCTGTAGTAAGTACTGAACAGTGAAATGATACCAGTAGTAGTAGTAGTAGTAAGTAGTGTACACTGCTTGTACTGTTACTACTACTACTACCACTGGTATCAGAACACTCTACACTACTTACTACTACTACCACTGGTATCAGAACACTGTACACTACTTAATACTACTACTACCACTGGTATCAGAACACTGTACACTACTTACTACTGTACATACTGCTATGGTGGTAGTAGCACAGTAGTAGAACAGTAGTAGTAGTAATTCGATCGTAGTTACAGTGTAATACTATAGTAATAGTATAAATAGAAACAGTACTAGAGGTAGTAGTTGTAGTACATATTGTACTCATGGTAGTTGTAGTAGTTTAAGAGAGCATTTTAAGAGTAACATCATTAGGAGTAGTAATACTTGATAATAATGGTAACAGTGGTAATACTAATACTTCAAGTAGTAGCAGTAACAATTTTAGTGGTAGTAATACAGTAGTAGTAGTAATACTACTAAAAGTAGTGGTGGTAAAAGTGATAAACTAATAGGTGTTAAAATAGTTGTAGGTACAGTTATAACACAAGCATTGTCAGTACTATGTTACAACATGACTCAGTGTGTATACTTAAATACACGCTGTGCGTGTATTTAAGTTAAGTGTGCGTGTGTGAGCAGACTGAGCTGCTTTCTATTCTTTGCCCTTATAAGGACTGTAGACAGAAAGCTGCTGCAGACACACACTCACAGACACACACAGTAGATGTGTTATTTCCTCCTGCTGCAGCTCAGTCAGTTTAAAGGTTTAATTAAATTATGTGTAATTATTAAATCTGGTTCTGATCATGTCTCCGTGTAAACATCTGGTTCTGATCATGTCTCCATGTAAACTTTCGCTCAGGTTGTGTGTTTCTAAATTAGAGGCGTTCAGGGACAGTAAAAAGTGTAGGAAATGTGTGTTTTCACTGCAGGCACAACAGAAGTCTGTAATAAACACAGTACTGCAGTGATGCAGTAGCTGTAGTGGACTCACTTCTCCTGCAGGTCCAGCAGATTCTGCTCGGCGCACTGCAGACCCTCCAGGTCCTTCATCAGCCTCCCCAGGTCGTCTTTGGACCTCCTGTTCTGGACATATGCGAACCAGCAGCCGCCCAGAGCCATGAGGACAGAAAAACCCAGAACCAGATCCTTCCACTGATTCTGTCGACCTGCGGACACACACAGGGACACAGATAGTGTGTAGTATATATATAAATACACAACACAGTTAAAAGTCAGAACATGAAACCACATCAGAACTCTGTGACTTTTCTACACACGGATGTTTTAAACACACACACACACACACACACCTGGTGGTGGTCCAAACAGGACGATGTCCAGGGCTTTGAGCTGCAGCTTCTGAGCGTGACTTCTGTCTAAAATCTTCAGCACCGTCAGCGTCAGGGTGGTGTTCTTCACTGCCAACCTGTCGGAGGAGGAGACACCCATGATCAGCGACAACAGTGAAACCGACGATTGTTTCTCTTCCTGATGAATCTCCAAACAAACTAAAGACACAATTTATCCGTTTAGAAATCTCAGATTCTTCAACATTAAATTAGTGGTTTTTAGAATGAAGTTTGGTTCAGTTCTCACAGTAAAGGATGCTGAAAGTAAATGACTCAGTTTGTTTACTATGAAGAGATGTTTAGTTCTGAAAACACAATAATTCAACTAAAGAGCGAATATTTCATATGTGGAACAGCGTGAGTTTATTTATTTCGTGAATTTACATCTTTCAGTTTCTTTTTTTGTGAATTAAGTCAGAAACTGCAGATTGTTGCTATGACAACATTTGTATTATTGTGTTACTGTGCTGAGACACAGACTCTACAGTTGCAGTGAATCATCAATAAATCAATTAGTTCATGGACAGAAAAACTAACCTGCAACTATTTTATAAATCAAATAATTGTTTTAGTTGTTGCTTCAAATATCAAACATTTGTCTTCGTCAGTAAACTGATCATATTTGAATGAACACAACATTTGAAGACGTCACCTGAAGATGTGGGAAATAATAAAATAATCAGCAACATAATCAACTTTGTTTCTACAAGGAGCTGTTGAGGTTTTCAGATGCGGTTTCTGGTTAGAATCAGGTTTAGTGGTGGGTCAGACACTAATTGTCTGATTCATAATTCAGTGGAAAATGAAAACACATGTTGATGTGATTCAGTGCGACTTCCTGTGAATGTCGTTATCTCTGATGTGCATCCAGAATAAACCTCCATAAACCCACTCAGAGAATGATGCAGAACCTGCCTGAGAATCTTCAGGTTTTTAAGTGAAAACGGTGACGGTTGTATTTTCACTGTAAACACGAGCTGATAACATTCAGCTACTTTGAATGGAGACGATTTGATTAAATCTAAATAAATGCTCCAGTTATAATCTAAAGCACGGCTCAATATTGTTCCTGTTTATGTCCTCAAAGCATTGTGGGAAATGCAGTTCTAGTGGCCTTCATGTGAATCCTGCTGTGTTTGTTACCTGGGTAAAGCTTTTCCGTCCAGCTGGTGTTTCCTGAAGGTTTCCGTGTACTGAGGAAGCTCCACGCTAACAAGCAGCCAGTCCTCCACCTGCTGCTCCGTCCAGTTATACACTGACACACACACACACACACTGAATAAATACCTCCTGTGTGTATTCTGAAGTATCGTGCACAGTAAAAAACATCAAAGTGATTTTAACTCCTGACAAAATAATTTAACATCTGCGATTTTTTTTTCCTGTTTCCTATTTCCTGTGTTTTTCTAAAAACAAATGTTTTCTTCTTCACGTGTTTTTTTACATCATCACCGACAAACTGCGCTGGATCCAAAAATAGGATTTTATGTTTATAATAAAAATGCAGAGTGTGATTCTCCTTTTCAGGTCCTCTGCTATCCTTCCTTCCTTCTCTTTGTCTCCTTCTTTCCTTGCTTCCTCATCATCTTCTCTTTCTTTCCTCCCTTTTCTTGTCTCCCTTTTATACCCATTCCCTTTCTTATTTTCTTCTCTTTGCTTATTTCCTCCTTTGCTTTTCCTTCCTTCTTCCCTTTCTTTCCCACCTTGTTTCATTCACTTTTTTCCTTGCCTTTTCTATTTCCTTCCTTCCATCATGTCCTTTTTTGTTCCTCTTTGTCTCTTTCTCTTGCTCTTTCTAAGCTTCCTTGTTCCTCTTTTTCTCCAGCTGTCTGTCCATGTTTTCATCTTTTACCTTTCTTTCTTTCCCTCTTTTTTCTGCATCCTCTCTTGCTTCTTTCTTCCCTCTTTTGTTTTATAAACTTCGAAAGCTGCAGAAAAAAATTTAGATTTTAACAAAGCAACTTCAACCTTAAATCTGTGGTTTTTAGAATGGAGTTTGGTTCAGTAACTGTTTACAATGAGGAGACCTCAGCTCTCACTCGTGTTTATTTTTGTCTTGTTCTGCTTTATTTCCATCGACCTGCAGGGTTTACTTCACTCTCAATTTTCCAGATTTACTTTTATACAAACAGCAGCAGTTTGAGTGTAACATCAACACTCGGAGCTGCAGGTAGTTTCACAATAAACTCAACACTTTGATCAGTTGCATCTTCTGTGTTTACAACATAAATACAGACCTGATGTCATTTTTTTCAGCTGCACGGTCTCTCCAGGACAATTAACACAAATACAACCGTTACCCGTAAATGCAACTTTATCCAATCAACACAACTTTTCTGCTAGTTTAACCTACACTCTGTACTTGTGTGTTTGCACCACAAACTGTGTGTGTTACAGAAAATGGACAAATTTAAATTTAAATATAGTATGAAAAATATCTATCGGCTATCGTTCCAAGCTGCAGTAAAAACTAAATAATAATAATAATAATTGATACTTTACACTTGATCCTCACCTTCAGAGCTCTTCCAGGTGTTCCACATGTCCTCCACGCTGATGTGCAGGTCAGCTCGGTGGAAGCTGTTGTGTTTGGCTTTGGGGTTGTTGTACTTCAGATCCACCCTGATAAACTGAGGAGGGGGGTGGGGGGGCATTACTAACGTGAATGATAATATAACAGACGCCACGTTCTGTCTGGAAGTTTTACGCCTTCATCTCCTGACGAACGTGTGCATTTGTCTCTGTCTCACCTCGTCCGTCTCCGTCATGTCCACGGTGCCGTCGGCGTCGTCGTCCATCATCTTGTGGATGCTGCGGAGCGCCTCGAAACTCAGCAGGGAGTTCTCATCCTGACAGAGCGGCTGGTCGATCACACAGAGATCTGCAACACGGGAACAACCGTTACTGGGAACAGTCTGACACTGTCTTTGTGAAACATTTTATAAGAACAAATTCGATTGTGTAGACAAACGATCATGTGTGTATGTACATGTGCATCAAATCAGTCTTTCAATGATACATAAAACATGATTCCGCTTCAGTGCAGAACAGGTTCAGATATTAGAAACCAATAAAAGTCAGAACACTGAGGGTTTAAGTCACATTCAGCCTGAGCAGCTTCAGTTTCTGCTGCTGGAGCCAAAAACAGCAACAGGACGAGTAAACATCCATCAGAGTTTCAGCTTCTCTGACTCCAGAGGACAAACACTGACACTGTGCCCGAGACCGGGTCACAGAGGTGAGCTAAAGATCCCATGTGAGCACACGGACATCCAGAATAAAAACCCACAAATCACTTAGAAACCAGAGGGAAAAGAAGTTTTTTTCATGTTTTTAAGTTTTCCTCAGGGAAACGTCCACAGCTACAAACAGCAGCTGATCACAGACAGTTTAACATCGTGGACGTACGTCTCCACCGACGCTGCACATGTGTCCAGACTCACCAGTTTATGTCCGAACAGACGGACGTCGCTGTGGCAGCATCTTTGTCTCCCGATTCTTTTATTGTTGGTTTTGTGAATGTTTGACTTGTCTATAAAACACTGAGCAGGTTTATTAACAGTGACATAACTTCCCTTATGAATCGAGTGAAGAGAAAACTGATGTTTTAACGTCTGACGACCATAAAAGAAACATTTCAAACTGAGAATGAATAAAGTGTCTTATAGTTTATTTCCTGCTGCATGTGTGTAGAAATAATGAAACCAGTTGTTTTCATGATTATCAGCAAACATTTGGACATTTTTCAATGACTGAGTTGTTGTTGAAGTTTGTGTCCTGACGATAAAATGAGACGATAAACAAACAGAAAACTGAATGTAGAGAAAATCTCCAGAGGGTTAAAGCAGACGTCAGCGTGTGGGTGTGTGTGTCTGTGTTTGTGTTCAGTCTGAGAACTTCAGTGTGTTTACAGCTCTGATTTCTTCCTGTCAGCTTCAGCATGAATGAACTAAACATTTCCGAAGACGTTTCCTCAATGTTCTTCAAACTGATTTTACAAACGGGGTGGTGGGTGGTGTGACGGTTACTGTTTGTAGAACAACAGGAAAAAATAAAACAGTTTCGGTTTCACATTGAATTTACAAAGTAGTAAATTGAAAAAGTTTCCAAATGTGTTTTGCTCAGTATAAATGACCTGAACATATCGAACATTTTAAGGAAAACATTTAACATTGTGCTTTTTCTATTTTTGGAGGTGAAATTAAACATTTGATGACTTGTTAAATGCTTTAAATGTGCTCACGTCGTAATAAAACTAGTAAAAAACTGCATTCGTATGTAAACAAACTTTAGACGCCGACGTCCACACAGGAGGAAATTAATCACAGAGCAAACACTACAGGCCGTAAAAGAGCAGCTGAAGCCCAGCTACACTTCACATGAAGAAGTGGAGCTTTCTTCTGAGACATGGGGGAAAGTTTACTACATTCAAACCATCAGGACAAAGAAAACCTTTGGTAAAGCTCATGAAGTGCTGCTGTAACGCTGGTGTTGTATTTATTTATTGTTCTCATTAAAAGAGGCTGAATGATCTGTTCTGTGACTGTTCAACTGATACTGAAGGTAAAGTTAAAAACATCTCATTCTCGGGCAGGTTCTGCAGCCTGTGGATTTATGGAGGTTTATTCTGGGTGCACATCAGAGACAGTGAGCGTAACACCTCCCCCTGTTTATTACTGTCTGCACAGAGCTGTGTTAGCCTCAGCTAGCTGCTAGCATCCACGGCCGTCCATCAGTTCACTCGTCTGCTGCGGCTGCAGGCGTCATGGTAACGGTGCAGCTTTGAACAGATCCGAGTGAGAACTTCATGACTACATTTGGTCATTTCAGCCTGAGAGTTTCTGCATGATCGCACAGCAGCAGTGTGTGCTGACATGTCAGGAACTGCGGGCCTGCACAGGGGCAGGTTTCTGAGCAGGTCTGATCGCTCCAAACTGACCCGTGCTCCTTTTCAACAGGCCACAACAACTAACAGAGAATATTTGTTGCTTGAAAAGACTAAAAACCAAAATGAACCTACAGACAGTACAAACACCACAACTACAACAGAAACATTTCTAAAGTTCAGAAAGATGCGGTCGACACGCTGACCTGCACCTGTGGGAAGAAACTCAACATGATCCATCCACCAGCGGCACATATGTAACCACACACAGTCGCACTTTCACTACATCACAACCGTCTTTCTGTGGATGTTCTCTCCTCCTCGTCATTTAGCATCTTTGTGGTTGTTTTGTTTCCCTGAGATTGTTTGTTTTGTGCATCTTTGTAGCCATTCTGAGTCTCTTTGTAGTTATTTTGAATATCTTTGTAGTCTGTATCTCTGTGGTTTTTGTGCGTCTCTCTGTGTGTCTTTGTAGTCATTTCCAGTATTTCGTAATCCTTTCTAGTATATTTGTAGTTGTTCTGAGTATCTTTGTTGTTGTTTTGAGTATCCTCATAACTGTGTTTACCCTCTTTTTAGTCCTTTAGCATCTTTGTGGTGGTTTTGTTTCTTTGTGTCTCTCTGTTGTCGTCTGTCTTGCCAACAACATATGTTAACAATCACTTCATACACACATTTTACAGGTTTTTTCCCCGAGCCCCAAACACTGATAAGCCCCCCCACCATCAGGTCCTGACCCTGGTACCGGGGAGCCCAGTCAGTCAGGCTGCAGTCATCAGACATCCTGTCTACAGTTGCAGCTGTCTGTGGGAGAAATCTGACGCCGAGCTACAAATGAAAAACTATAACATAACGTCTAAATAAAATATAAAATATATATATATATAAATCTACGACACCACAGAGGAAGAGGTGGAGGGAGACACGTGAGGACCCAGCCTCAGATAAAGGATTAAGTTCAGCAGCTGTGAGGACAAAAATGCACAGATAATAGAAGTAGACAGGAGGAAGGTCGAGTTAAAGTCAGACACTGAACATCACCTTCTCCAATGCAGCAGGAAAACGTCACTTCCCATCATGCACTGCACAGTTTCCTCCTTTAACCGATTCTGTTTCAGAAGCAGGAACATCTCAAAATCACCCTGACAGATCGACGTACTGACACAAACAACAGCTGGTGGTTTTACGTCTCTATCAGTGTCTGTGATTGTTTTGTATTTAATATTGTATTTTTATTGATTAATATGCTGATTTTATTCTTCACTACACGATTTGCTGTCATTGCCCTGAAATTGCTTTTCAGTTATTGAGGACGATAAAATAATCTAATAAAACAAACAGCATCATAAGTCGACTTGTGTTGTCGACAAGGAAAATGCAGATTAATGATGAAATGAAAAAATGTCTCAACTCAAAGCAGCATAAAACACACAACGACCTCGAGTTAGGTTGTTATGTTGTCATCACATCACTAAACATCGAAATCTACTATTAGGTAACGAAGCTTTTCATGTCGACTGTTTTACAGACTGAACTAACATGAACACAGCTGCTCCTCCACACACACACACAAGTAAGTACATTTTTATTTTATTCTAACTATAATTCTGTACAGTCTGTAAACGCCTCACTACTTCCTGTTGATCCTAAATACTGAGCGAGCGCTGTGACAAACTGAAATTCTGTTGATTTTACACAGAGATGTTTTAGTGAAGTGAGGAGTCACATCCCTCCTCCCGGGATGTTTGTGCTCGAGTCTGATGCGCTGCATTAGAACATATTTAAATGACAGGTTCACAGCTTTTTTTCTGACAAACAGTCAAACAAGTCGTGTCCACGGTGGAGATGAGTGGGCAGAACTGAGAAGTTTCACCTCCTCCAAACAAAGAAATTATTCTATTTCTGTCACCAAGCTTCCTGTGACATCAACAACGTGTCGCCTCCAGGAAACTGTGGTGAGCTGCTAACGGCTAACTCCCACACTGTCGCTACTGCACAGCGCTGATACAACACAGACACACACACACACGATGTCTGCACACATCAGAGTTTTAACACAAGTCCAAACTGATGCAGGAATTTTTGAGTTGATATGAAGGAGCAGAGCACAGAGCACATATCAAAGACGTATTAGGTTTAACGAAACAGGAATGTCTCTTTTTGGCCCTGTTTACACTTGATATCAAGATGTGTCTTGGGTGATCCCAAGTCTACGCTTAGGTTTAACGATGAGAAGTTTGGTCAGTGGAAGGACTGGTTCCACCTGAATTACTCTGCTGTGTGAGGTATCCAGGCAGTAATCAGACTGTGGCCGGGTCCACCTCTGGATCTGACACTGCTGCAGCCATTTTACATTAAAACCACTGAAACGCTTCATCCGTTATCAAAATAATGACATATTCACTTTCTTTTGATCAGCTAATCGTCGCAGCAACTTGAACAGAAACGCCTGAACCTGACCCCTGTATCACGGCAACACGTGCTGAGAGGATCACAGGGACAAGGTGTGTCTCTTACCTGAGGCTGCGTTGCCATTGGAAACCAGAGGATGATGGTCCAGGTGGGCATGGTCGCCTCTGTCCAGTCCACTGTGAGCCCCGACACACACGCTCAGCACACATGCACGCACCAGCCACACACACACACACCCCATGTCTGAGGAAAGAGAAGAAGTCATCAGTGAAGACCTCCCACCTGAGCTGCTGCCACCTGATTGGCTGGTTAGATATTAATCACAGGTGTACAGGTCCTAACAGAGCAGAGCGCTGTGTTTCTGTGCTGGTTTGTAGAGTTCAGCACATTGATCCTGTCTCCTCCACCTGCTGCTGAGCTGCAGCCCTGCAGCATCACGCTGCCACCACCTGCTTCACCGCAGTGACGTGAGCAACGGAGACTAAAAGTAAAACAAACCCTGATTATCATCAACACAAAAGAAACTGATTAAGCAGAATCTGAATGAAGTTTTTTTTCATCTAGGTTTCATTTTTATCACCAGTTTGCATCATGTGTTTGGCTCGGTGCCGTCAGCTCTGTCAGTTTGTTCCCGTGTTTCCTTCTTTGTTTCTGCAGGAGAACCTGAAAAACGTCTTTAACTAGAGGAGTTTCTTACTGCTGTTCCTGAACACACCGAGTTACTTGTGAAGGAAACAATCTAAAATAATAAGTTCATTTTAAACGTGGCGCTCCCATCTGTCACTCTTCAGCAACAGTTCAGACAAAACACTGAACAACGTTCACGCTTCACTGGTGAACAAACATCAGATCAAATGTTTCTGACATTTTTGACAACTAAAACAAACTATGAGTCGTTTGTCTATAGGGCTGTCGCCTCCCACAGCGAATCATCTGTAACGTTACTGAATACACAGAGAACTAGTTACCCGAGCCGATCCACACGAGACTGGTTTTACTAGTTTTATACAAGATAATACACGTATCCTCCCCCACATGACGAGACTGTTGCTCATTGCAGCTAATGTCAGTCGAGCTGCTCCGTCATAGAAATCTTTCACCAGTAAAACACATGTACAGCATCACTGCTGTGCTGATTATGTCTGAATTAATGAGACTACACTGGAGATGCAGCGATTCTCTCTGCAGCTACATCAGACAGACTCTGACTTTTATTTCTGAGTGTAACTCCATCTCATTAGACAGTGAGAGGCACCATCTAGTGAACCAGCTGAGTCCTGTAAATGTTGTGTTGCTCACATGAAGACTGACTGACCGACCGAGAGTTACTGAGGTGTGGCTCCTCGTTTCATTCAGGCCAGACGACAAACTGCACATCTCTTCATGCACTGGCCCCCCCTGCCTGAACTTCTCCGTTTGTAAAGTTTCCTTTACAAACACTCACAGGATGCAGGGTCCAGTGATTTACAGCTTCACACCACAGAAACCATCAGACCAACACCTGAAACCTGAAACTGTACATTCTCCCTTAAACACGGCTGAATATCAGCTCATGTGTCTTTATTTCTACAGTTTTACTGCGTGTTGTGAGTTACATTGTGTAATATGGACTTTACTGTTTAAATAAACAAACTTTTCCGCTGTCATCTGGTTTGTGTAACGTTCAAAGACACTGATGACTCACGGATGTCACAGCATTGCTGAGTTGATGATCATTTTATCTGCATGTTTATTTTTCTATTTCCTCTGAGTAATCGAGGTTTTCCTTCAACTTTCTGCCACAGCTGGTTGTTTCTCTTCGTTTTTTAAACTGCACAGATGGACGATCAACACTAATTAATGAAACCAGCTGAATGTAAAGCTGGACAAACAGAAAGTCTCCTCTTCACCAAAGAACAGGGAACATGGGCGGATTACTGAACTGGCCCCGGGGCCCCTGGACCTGGTCACAGAGCTGAGCTGAGACACAAAATGACCACAAATAGACACAAATGACAAACTGGAGACATGTGACAACCATAAATAGACAAAACACAAATGTTTGGAAAGTCACCAAAAGAAGAATTATAAACAGTAATAATAATGAGACTCACACATAGACACAAAATGACCACAAACATTTATAAAATCATCAAAATGATTCCAAAGAGACAAAAAAACAAACACCGACGACAACGTAAGAGCCCTATAACGCCACCTGGTTACCCCCCACCCCCCCTTCACCGCGAGACACAACAGTCCCACTAACTCCTGCTTTGTGCTGCCAACTAGTAAAACGAGCACAGTCGCAATGCTAATCTCAGTTAGCATGTTAATGATAAATCCCATGTTGTGTTAGCATTGAGCTACTGGACAAACAGTATTTAAACACTTTTCTGTGTCATCAGTGACAAACTAAACACCAACATTCATTCATTCATTCATTTCCTGTGAAATTCACAGGAAAAACCAGGAGCCACCCGATCACCCCCTGGTCCAGTGCCCCTGTAGGGGGGGTGGGGGGGGGCTCAGGTTCACCGTCCTCCGTTAATCCCACTGAGCTGAAACGAAAATCAACTCTGAAACTTTTTTTTTTACTGTAAACTTTGGTTAAATAAAACTCACAGTGACATCACCTGTGCAGCACGTGACCACAATCACTAACCTATCGATCACCTATTGATTAGACCAGTGGTTCTCAAACTGGGTCCTCAGGCCCCACTGCCCTGCTCGTTTTCCAGCTCTCTCTGCCCTACACACTGCTGATTACCTGGACCAGGTGTGTTCCGTCAATCAGAAGCTGGGAGACAGCTGGAAGCAGTGTGTAGGGCAGGGAGAACAAGCAGGGCAGTGGGGCCTGAGGACCCAGTTTGAGAACCACTGGATTAGAGTGATCTGAGCTTCAGTAAACCTGCTTGTATTGACTGAGCTGAAACGTCTCTTCTGTTTCGGTTTTAAAGTTGGTTTGATGTTTCTCGTCGGGGTCAAAGGTCAAACAGCTTCAACATCTCTGCGGCGGAAAACGAGCTTCACAGCAGTCTTAGAAAAGTCGCAGTTTGAAACGAACACATGAAACTCACCTCTGCAGCTGCTAATCCTCTAATCCATCGATCCGACCCGACCTGATCAGGCCTGATCGATCCAGAGCGTGATGGTGAAACGGTTTGTTCCTCACTTCTCCACCCTGCGACTCAAACTCAACAAACTGCTGCTGAAAAAAAAAGATACGAAGGGACCCGCCTGCGGTGCGTTCACGGACCCGCAACAGGCTCAGAATTCAGAGCTCTGTAATTAGAATCTCATATTTAACCATTGATCACAATCAATAATTGGTTTATGAGTGTCACACGTTAGAGTCCAGGTTTGGCTCTAATGCTTCAGCGGCTTCTTACAGTTTCTTAGTTGTCACAGAGATGATGATTTAGTTCTTGTGGAGTCAAACCTCCTGTTTGTCTAATGTCCCACAGCACAGGAAAGCAGCACATGCAGCGGTGTGATGACGCCACCCTGTGGTCAGAGACGGGAGGTGCAGATAAAACTCCAGTTTCTGAAGCTGGACTGAAGAGTTCATCCGTGAGCCGAGAGAAGAAGAAGAAGAAGAAGAAAGTTGACTGATTAAAGTCACATTAAAGCTCCTGTATCAGGCTACAAACAGACAAAAATGTCATCAGAGGCAAAGGCTGATCAACAGATGCAAAATGACCGATAACATATAAAATCAACTACAACAACAGACACAACAAAGATCCACAAAGTGTCTACAAAGAGACACAAACTGATCAACAGATGCAAAATTACAAAAACAAACAATGACAAACTTCTGTTCAATTCAATTCAGTTTATTTATCTAGCACCAAATCACAACATAAGGTTTAAGACCTTACACATTATATAAATATACACAGAATAATGTAGAAAACCCAACAGTCCCACTTGAGCAAGC
>JAUMHL010000002.1:22773600-22786031 GCA_032362345.1 Sandelia bainsii | reverse complement strand
ACTAATCCTCTGCACTTCCTGATTCACTAACTCTGCTCCATCTGTCCTCCTCTCTCTCTCATTTTCTACATTCATCACTTCCTCAAAGTTACTCCTCCCATCTTCTCAACACACTCTCTTGACTTGTTAGCACATCTCCATGTCTGTCCTTAATCACTCTAACCTGCTGCACATCCTTTCCAGCTCGATCTCTCTGCCTAGACAATCAACACAAGTCCTTTTCTCCTTCCTTAAAGTCGAGTCTCACATACAACTCACTATAAACCTTTTCCTTTGCTGTTAGCATCACCATTGGTATTCAAACGAAGACGATTCAAACAAAATGTGCAGCCATACTGTGACCAAATGGATTTTAGATTATGAAACTGAAGAAAACTGTTTTTCCAAGATATTTAAAACTACTGACAATTTCTACAGAGGATCCAATGTTTGTTAAAGGCTACTAAAACAAAATACACATCGAAATATACACCGAGTCCTTACACAGTAACACTGTTCTGGTTTCAGGTGGCGGACCGGTACCGGTTGACGGGGGACATCCTGGATGGACAGATGGACCTGGACATCCTGGACGTGAAGTGGACGGACAGCGGGCTGTACTGCTGCAGGGTGGACATCGACGGCCTCTTTAACGACAAGAAGGTGATCATGAACCTGAGGGTAGTCAAAGGTGAGACGAGCAACTCTTTACTACAGGAACAGTTGAAGCATCACAAAGGTTCCAAACTTTCCTGCTGTTACAAAAGTTTCAAACCAGCCTTAATCTCAGCTCTGTGAACTTAATCAGATTTAATCTGTTTTTTCTTCTTTAGTTCCAGTCACCATTTCTCCTCCAACGACTGCAACAAAAACGACAGATCGAGTCACTGAGCTGTCGGCCTCCACAGGTGAGACGACGTTTAGCCACAGATCCACCTGTTCATTGATGAGACAGGTGAAAAGCTACAGAATTCACAATGTAAAAAGCTACATAAAGTCTTTTATGGGTCTTTTTATTGTAAAGGAGTTAGATGCTCGATCTGATCCAGAGGTAGAATATAAAGATTGGTTTGAACTGGAGTCATAATCAAGTGAGGATCTTATTAGTGTAACGCCCCGACGAGAGCCACAGCGACAACAGTCTGTCTACAGTTTGTTTCCACTTGGCAAATGTTGGGTTTGAAATATCTGAGAGAAGAAAACAATCCAAACTCCTGATGAGGAAAGTCTCCAAGAAAATGATCACAACAACCATAAACTGCAATTCAGGGATCTGTCAATGTTAAGGAACAATTAAGTTTAAACTTTATTCAGTTTGTTGCCTTTTTACAGTGTATGTGTTGTTTGGCCTTCACAGTGTTCACAGTTTGTCTCTGTGCAGTGAACTGGAAACTCCTGCTGTCGTCTCAGCTGGATCTTCTTAAGAGGAACTCCACCCTACTGCGCTCCGACATCGTCACTGTGAGTTCAACTGGCTCTGCTCATTTCACACAGGTCGTTCTGCAGACTGAAACTTCATGTAAAGCAGCAGGAGAATGAACATAGCACCATATCACACAGAGAGGCACCGTCACCTACGGCCACAATAACAGCCAGAGGTAGTGGAAAGTCCGAGTTAGGGGGACATTTAGGCTAAAACAAACAGAAGAGAAGTACAGGTACGAATGTGGTCATTTGAAAAATGAGGAGCTGAATCACGCATTAACTATTTAACACGCAATGAGAAAGAACAGTGATGGCTGCAGGATAATTCTCTTATAGCAACAACACAAAGTCATGTTCAACAGGATCAAAGAACAAGAAGAGAACAGGTATAAATATTATACGAGTAACTTGTAACAAAGAAATGCTGTAAGAAAGATAATAAACTGTAATAAAGAATCAGATTGTTTTTCTCTTCTTGTCGGATTAAAAACAAACTGTGACACAGAAAAGACGTTAAAATACTTTAGAAATCAGAGAAAGGCTCATTGTAACTGTAAAAAAAGTTTTCTTTAGTGATAAGTCTATGAAAAGGAATCATTACAAATTTGCAGAGCCCAAAGGGACGATTTTAAATTTGTTGGTTTACTCTAAAACTAAAACATGTATCTTATGTCATATACAGTATCTGTTATCTTCATATTTAAGAAGCTGCAGCCAACAAACATTTTTACATTAAAATGACAAAATAGCAGCTGATTACCTTTCCTTCTGTGGACTTTTTGTTGCAGTTCTACTTTTAATTTGATAAATATGAACAAATTTAGACTAAATAAACGTGTGTCATGTAGAGAACAACAGCTCATGATATTACAAGATGCTGTAATGAGTCTTTCTCTCCTTATGGTGATTTTTAGGTTACTGGTTTCCAAACAGGCTGATGTGCTAACTCTGTCTCTCTCTCTGTGTCAGGTGGAGGACTCTCTACCCTCTCTCTCCCTTCAGATCAACGTCCCCGTCCTCTCTCTCTCCCTCAGTGTGTTGTTGATCTTGGCAGTTTTCCTCTTTCTCACCTTCAAACGTACGTCCTCGCTTCTTAATCCGGCACACGTCTTCATGTCAGACAGAAACAACATAGATGACTACACAGTAGTAGTAGTTATTATGTAGTACTCACATACTAAAGTAAAAGTACTGATAAACCAATGTAAAAGTAACCTATTACAAGTAAAAGCTCTGCATTAAAAATCCTACTTAAGTAAAAATTCAACACCAGGTACTAAAGTATCAAAAGTAAAAGTGCCTTTTGTTAATAGAGATTTTCTACCTCCAATCAGTTTCTTTACAGCAGACAAAGCAATTCTAAACAACTGTTGTTGGGCTGTACAAACAGATGCATTTATTAGATTTTGGACATTTTGAAAAGTTTGGTGTAGGGACCACCAGAGGCAGAGCAAGGTGGGATAGACCTGGATGAGGATTGTGGTGGGAAATACGTGCTGGGAAAGTTCACGAGGACCCTTGAAATGTGCCGACCATCTCTCTGTGTCTGTGTCTTATACACTTTCTTGTAACTAGTACCTATCTATAGTAACCACCTCAGCAAAAAGTACAATATTTCCCTCTGAAATAAGGATGTGTAGAGAAATTGCACCACCGCACCTGTAACCTAAACACAATGAGTCTGAAGACTGAATGGTTTTTATAATAACACAAGGTTTTCTTCTCCAGGTGGTTTCTACAGACGAGCTTTAAAGACCAGCTGGTGAGTTCAACATGAATCATTTTGCCAGTGAAACTGTATTTTTTGGAGATGAGGAGCGTTGGTTTGTAACATTTAAATCATTCTTTATAACATTCAGTCTTTTTCTTTAACTTGTAAATTACTGCAGATCAGCTCTAAAAGCTTGTTCTATTCTGTACCATGAGTTATGAACAACATAAGAATCTAATGATGTTCGTCTCCTCTAGTTTCTCCTCTGAAGAACCTCCTCACATCATCTATGAGATCCGGATGAGGAGACCAGTACAGGAGAACATCTACACTCTGGACTAAAGAGCCTCGTTCACACCTGGACCGGGAATAATCTGGTTTTAAAGTGAATAAGCTGAATGACTCCTGTCCCTCTTGTCCATAAAGCTCCATGTGTCTGACTGAGCAGGTGCTGGTTTACAGTGTATTTGCTGCACTTTGTGTTTTATTTGCTGTGGTAATAATCTGCCTGAACTCTGAGAACAAGAATAAAAACTGAAATAAAATTATGAATGTCTGCCTCCAAACTAAATAAGACAACAGATCAATTATCAGAGCTGTTAAAAATAATAAGCAGTAGAAAACTTATTGTCAGAGTTTCAATGACCTGTCGAGAAAGAGAGACAGCTACACGACAGTGTCTTTGCTGGAAAGATCGTAATAATGTGACACATTAAAGAACCAGATATGAGGTTTGTTCAATCAAGTTTTCTCACTCAGATTCACTGAAAACAAAATTTAACTGCACAAACTTGTCGTAAATCACTTGTAAATCAGACTGATGAATACAACCTGTTCATGTCAAGCTGTACTTAGCATGATCAACACCTCTAAAGTCACCATATCAGACTCAGATTCTGCTTCAGAACAATGAAAAGAACAAATCGACAGATTCAGGTTTGCTGTCAGCAATCAGCAAATTAAAAGAGAACTAATTTAACACAGTCAGTCGTCATGTTAGAGAAAAAGGTTGGTGAGGTGTGATCAGAGCAGCTGGACTGTGACAGAAATGAAATGAAGAGGCAAACGGTTCAGGCTGAAGGAGGTTGGACACTAAAGAACTCTGATCACTGAGAGCTGGAGAATATTAGATCTGACAGAAGGTCACTGCTTCCCTAATATACCCCAGTCTCCTACTGAAATAGAGATAACGGCATCCCACATAATATAATATCAAAGTTATTTCAGTTGATAAATAAACTATTACCTTTTACTATTTAACTGGTAAAAGGGAATGGGAAGCAGATCTTGGGAAACGTTTTGAGAGTTGTTTCGGGAGCTGGGTTGAGGAGATTGGGATTAGATGATTTGGTACATGCTGTAGTTTTATGTTGCAGTACTGATGAATCTAATGAATCTCTTGAACGTCTCGCACCTGCCACTGATCAGATCTGTCTGTATGACTGGTTCCTGCGCCTCCTAAATTTGTAGGGTCCGCACTTGTGTAAACCTTCAGATCTCACGCCTTCACCCCTCCCTGGTGTGTCTGCAGGGCTTTCCCAACAGAACTACGATATTAGTCATATTAACCTGGAGCAGTTGGCCATGCTTCTAACAGTTTGTTCAAGACAATCCCAGCCTGCAGCGTTTGCTCATGTCAATGTTTGGAGAAGCCTAAGGGAAAGGCGCTCCTACTACACACACACACCAAATATCTTATCATCACTTTGACGAACGCTGAGCAGAGGTCGGACGGAAAACACCCAAAATACTTGAGCCATGAGCCCAATCAGAGAAATGATCCTAAATCAGTACCCTAGTCTTTGCTTCTGTTGTTTTGTGGCAGCTGTGGATCCCAAACTCATGTCAGGTCTGAGTAAACTGAGTTAAATCTATAAACAGTCTGTAAATATAAACTCTGATTTACATTGGCACCTGAAAGTTTGTGAGCCTGTTTCTCTACTTTTGCACAGATATGATCTAAAACATGATCAGAATTTCACACAAGTTCTAAAACTACATGAGGACCCTATTAAACAAATTAGATTTATTGCAGAAAATAATCAAGTCTTAAATATCTGTTACCAGTTCATTTGAAGGGAAAATTAGCATCACATATTTCAGTGAATGGGAAGACAATTAGATGCGAGTCTGGGAGGTCCTGCCTCATTTAAATTAGAGAAATCTGGGTCTTCACAGTTAAAATCTGATATTAACAACACAGGTTTGTAGAAGTGAGTCATGGCTCAGACAAAGGAGAGTTGGTGATGCTCACAAGTCGACCATCAGACAGATCATGTACAGATGGAGAACAGTCAGCACCACTGTTACCCTCCCCAGGAGTGGTCAAACAGCCAAGATCACACCAAGAGCAGGTGTGTAACAGTCCAGGAGGTCAAGGGAACCTCAGGGTAATGTCTGGGAAATTAAAGGCCTCTTACAGTGGATAATATCAGTGTTCATGAGTCACCATCGGGAGAACAACAATGTTAGAGCTGCAGGAAGCTGCTGCTCTCCAAAAAGAACATTACTGCCCGTCTACAGTTTGTTCAGGGACATGTGGAGAAACCAGAAGCTGCTGGAAGAAGGTTCTGTGGACATTACCCATGGTTGTTTTGTAACTTGCAGTCAACTGCTGGAGTCCAAACTCTTTAAATTAATACATAAATAATGTTACTGGTGACTAATAATGAATTACTGGTGACGAGTCACAGGTAAACTCTGGAGTTATAAGTACCACCTTGTTTAAATGACTCCTCAGCACATTGATGGACATTGGAGATAATTAAAGTTTAGGTCACATTGAACTGTGTGTACATGTGTGTAGACTAGAAAAACAATTTAAAGCTATCAATGAAGATTTTCACAGATTTACAGACATGCAGTGAAAAGGGTGTGAAATGAGTTTGAATAAAATCCATCCATTTTCCTAACCGCTTGTCTTCGTAAGGGTCCAGGAGTGCTGGAGCCTATCCCAGCTGTCATTGGGTGACAGGCGGGGTACACCCTGGACAGGTCGCCAGTCCATCGCAGGGCTGACACATAGAGACAAACAATCATGCATAACATGCATGTCTTTGGATGGTTGGAATAAAATCACTTTATTTATTAAATTAATTAGTTATTATCACTTAAGATTTGTACATTTACTTTCTTTTGTGGCATCTTTATAATTTATAAAGTCAGATTTGTAGCTATAAAATTTAAAGTCAGATTTGTAGCTGAGCTTGTGCTGGAAAAAAGAAGCCACACACAATGGGAGAGGATGTGGTGCAAGGTGTTAAAGACAAATATCAAGGAATAGACAGAAGGTTAATTTAAATGTTCAAAAGAGTGGAAACACCAACAACTGTCTAAAGCAATATTTGTGGACTGTCAGGATCTCTGAAATGAAGGCAGGTGTTTCTGAATTTAAGTCTTGAGGCAGAAAGATTAATGAATTTCTACCAGTGATGAATCCACCGCCATTATCCAACACTGTGAGATTCAATATTAAAATAAGAACCACTAAGGTGTGTTCCTAATCAAACAGCATGAGTCATTTCTCAGTTTACTATGTATAAATGTCTACGTTTATCCAGAGAAGATATGAATTTCTTCTGGATCTTGCCGGGAAAGTTTTTAGTTGTCGAATCAGTCAAGCATCGCGGTGGACTGTCTGCAGAGCTGCTGCCGACATGATTTCACTCAAGTTCACCCTGCTGACATGTGAGTAGTTGGATCTATTAATCTGACGATTTAATAACAGTAAGTCCTTACACATTACTTTTTGAATTGATTTATTTATTGATCCATGTGCACAGTAAATGGAATTGTGCATTAATGTGTATGTCTGTGTGTTTCAGTTCTGACCATTGGAATCATTGCTTCAGGTAAAAAAATGAGTTTGTTCATTTGTTTGTTTGTATTTTTTACATTCCTGATGTGCCACCGTACATGATTTACTTTATTAATGAAATGTGATGAAGTGTTTCAAAATGTAATCGTTTCTACGAAATTTACTGAAGATTTATTTCAAAAGCATGAAGTTCTTTTGTGTTGGCAGATGCTAAAATAACAGAAAAACTGTAAAATCTCCACAAAAATTGTAAAGCTAGTGAAACTTGACCTCAATAAAAATAATTAAATATAACTTTCTGTTATTAGAATATTAATTAATAGCCTCACAAATGTCCAGTGATTTCCATGCATGAATATTAATTTTTAAGGTGTTTTGGCTTTTCGTGAGGAAAATTTTAAAACATATTCATAGGTACTATATAGCTATTCATCAGTCACTAATTGCAGGAATACACTGGTATGACACTTGTATTGGTTCTTATAAAAGGTACTGGATTCAATTGCAGCAGTACTACTTTCCTGGGATGGACTCAGCCAGTCCCCTCTCCAACCGCCAAACTGTAGTCATTATACCAATTGTGGTGAATTTTTGTGAACAAGACGAAAACAAATGCAAAATATTCATAGCATTATATTTGAGATAATTATATAAATGACCAGTTTCCCACCTGTAAATAGCACTCGTGTCAGTCAAACTTTGAAGCTGTTACTTTATAATCTGGAGTCCATTGATTTTGGGGCCATTAGAAGACTGGTAGTTCCAAATATTTGGGAGTGGCAAGTTTCCATTCTTCATATTGTGGTACGACGTGACCCATGGTTTCCCATGGTAATAAGTATATCATACATATCAAAATCTGTTGTTAAACACAATTAAATGATGACATTTAATAGTTAGTGACATGTTGTACAAACACAGTATGTTTGCTCCAATACTGCCATAAAACAATAGTAACCCAAACATTATTATACGTTCCACTAATGTGTAGCAACCAATAATGTTTGTGTCTTTCTATTTTCTTTCTCATTATTATCTTCCCTTCTCATGGCATAAGGACTAGACATGTAGGGATATCTAGGGATATTTTGGCCCAGATCCGACTCATTTAACACTGGGTATCTGCCAAAATCAAATCGAACACTGTTATCTACTTAAATGCTAATTAGATCTGTATCTGACACACTGAAATAACAGCTGTAGACCACCAGTGTTTGGGAAGTTACTTTGAAAGCATAACGATGCTAGTGCTAGCAACCAATTACTTCACACTGGAAGAAGCTGAACTACAGCACAGCTACCCTAGGAAGGGTTATAACCTTAAATTATTATATAACTGAAGAATGTAAATCCTGAAACAAATGTAATGTATTTCTATAAAGAGGGTTTACTGGAACACACAGTCAGACACAGTCTTTGCTTAAGTACAGACACCAGCTGCAGAGAGCACTTTCTCTAATAACAGACAAGTTAAATGTTCTGTCCTGTCACCAAGCTGTGTCTATAGACTAAATGTTTCTGTGGAGTTAGGCACAAAATAGCATTAATTAATGACAGCTTTACCAGATGCCGTTAAGAGCAGCTCTGCAACTCTAGCATCACTTATTTAAAATATAACTGGATTGATCTCCAGGATGAGTTCAGGACACAGAAACAAGTCTGACTATTAAACTAAACATTTAAACAAAGTAAAATCACATTAAGGTTTGATCAGTGTTGCTGTTTCTCAGTGTACCTGTGTCCTTCTGCTGTGTAGTGGCATCAGACCCATTGTCATCAGAGGAATCAGAAGAAACAGAATGTAAAAGACATAAACATAGAGGAAAAGGATGGGATCATGACAAAGAGACTGAAGAAAGACACAAGGAAGTGAGGTCAGAAAACCAACTATGTTCTGTGTCATCTTTAATCTCCATATTATATATATTTATTTCTGTTTAAGACCTCTTAATTTGCTCTGCTCATTTCATATCTGTAGAAATGGACTTTAGTAAACCAATTTCTACCAAAGATCTGGTGATGTTTCTTGTTATTACCTGGCATTGTAGCTTTATGTAGTGACATCCTCAAAGTGAGCACTGACCTCTTCCTTGCTAAGGTCACATGGTGTTTACTATGAGGTTTCCTATCAGCTCTGTTAAGACACAAATTCATGCCATAAATTCAAACCTGACAAATATGCTGCACCACAACAAGATTTATAATCAATGTTTCCCTTTTCAGTGTTATAAAAGCACCACCTCCTTGCATCTGTGCAAATATACCTCCATCTCAGCCTGAAGTACCTGGAAAGCCTAATCCTCCTGCACAGCCAGAAGTACCAGAAGAATCTAAACCTATTGGCAAAAAGCCCAGTGAACCTAAAAAAGCAAATGAACCTGAAGGACCCACAAAAGCTGTAGGTCCAGGTACCCCTAACAATCAACCAAAATATAAAAATCCTGAAAAAAACAAAAATCCTGAGAGGCCTGAATATCCCAATACAAAACATCCTGACCAACCTGCACATACCAGAAAATGTGTACATGTCAAGAAACCTGAACATTCTGGGGAACCTGAGCCTCCTCACAAAACAGAACATCCAGGCAAATCTGAAGACCCCAAGAACCCTCAACAGCTCATAAACCTTGAATATTCAGATGAATGTGAGGATTCTGGGAAACCCGATAATCCAGGTAAAGATGTACATCACACCAAACAATCCAGCAAACATGATCATCCTGGCAAACCCAAACATCATGACAAACGCAAAGAGCGTAACAAACCTAAACATCCAGAGGAGCCTTATCATCATATAAAACCTGAACATCCCAGCACATTCAAACATTCTGGCAAACGTGAACATCACAGAAAACATAAACATCCCAGCAAATATGATCCTGAAAAACCTCAACAATCTGACAAACCTGAACACCATGGCAAACATAAACATTTTGGGAATCCTGAACATCCTGAAGATGAAGATGAACACCCCGATAAACACAAACATCCTGACAAACAAAAATACTCAGAGGGACCTGAAAGTCCTGACAAACCTGAACATCCTGACAAACACAGGCATCCAACCAAACATGAACATGCTGAGAAACCTGGACATATTGAACAACCTGAAGAACCTGAATATCCTGGAAAACCTGAACATCGCAGGAAATCCATACATCATGGTAAACCTAAACATTCTGAAATACATGAACACTTTGAGAAACCTGAAACTCCAGAAGAAGCTGAACATCACGGTGAACACAAACACAAACATCCAAGGAAACAAGAACATCCCAGCAAACATGAACATAAAAAAAAACAAACACATCCTAAGTTACTTGAACAACCTGACAAACATGAACATCCCAGGAAAAACAAACAACACAAGAAACCTGAAGATCATGGAAAACCTTTGGATCACGAGAAACCTGAATATCCCGAGAAACTTGGTCAATCTGACAAACCTGAAAATCCAAACAACAATGAACACCCAGAGAAACGTGAACATCTTGGGAATCCTGAACAACCAGAAGATGAAACTGAACACCCAGATAAACAGAAACATCCCGGCAAACAGAAACATTTAGAAAAGCCTGAAAATTCTGACAAACCTCAACATCCCAACAAACACAAACATTCCAGGAAACCTATGCATCCTGAACGACCTGAAAAAACTAAATATATTGGTAAACACAAACATTTCAAGAAAAATAAAAAAGTTGGGAATCCTAAACATGCAGAAGAAAATGAAATTCCTGGCAAACTCAAAAATCCTGAAAAACCTGAAAGTCCTGGAAAACATGGAAATCAAAAACCAGAATATCTTGACAAATCTGAACATAGAGTAAGACCTACATACCCTCTAAAAAAGGACAATTCTAGGAAACCAAAACATCCTGAAAAACACCCTGGAAAGCACGAAAATCCAAGCAAACCAGAACATCCTGAAAAATCTCAACAACCTGGGAAGTCTGAACATCCTGGCACACCGGATCATCCCGGGAAAAATGAATATTCTGATGAATCTGAATATCCTGGAAAACCTGGACATCCAGAGAAACTAGAGCATCACAGAATCCCTGAACACCCGAGAAAGAAAAAACATCATGGAAAACCAGACGATGCTGACGAATCTCAACACCCTGGAAAACCTGGACATCCAGAGAATCCAGAACATACCAAGAAACAGAAGCATCCCAGAATCCCTAAACACCCTGGAAAGACTAAACATCATGGCAAACCGGATAATCCTGAGAATCCAGACAATCCTGACGAATCTGAACACCCTGGAAAACCTGGACACCGTAGAAAATCTCACCATCCTGGAAAAGTTAAACATCATGGCAAACCAGATCATCCCAGGAATCCAGACAATCCTAATGAATCTGAAGAACCTGGAAAAGGTGGACATCCTCAACACCCTGTAAAGACTAAACATCATGGCAAACCGGATCATCTCGGTGATCCAGAAAGTTCTGATGAATCTAAACACCCTGGAAAACCTGGAAATCCTGAACACCCTGGAAAAACTAAACATCATGGCAAACCGGATCATCCTGGGAATCCAGACAGCCCTGACGATTCTGAAAACCCTGGAAAACCTGGACATCATGAACACCCTGGAAAAACTAAACATCATGGCAAACCAGATCATCCTGGGAATCCAGACAATCCTGACGAATCTGAGCATCCTGGAAAACCTGGAAAGACAAAACATCATGGCAAATCAGATCATCCCGGAAATCCAGACAGTCCTGACGAATCTGAAAACCCTGGAAAACCTGGACATCCTGAACACCCTGGAAAGACTAAACATCATGGCAAACCGGATCATCGCGGGAATCCAGACAATCCTGACGAATCTGAACATCCTGGAAAACCAGGACATCCCGAGAAACCAGAGCATCCTGAGAAACCAGAGCATAATGGAATCCCTGAACACCCTGGAAATCCTGAACAAGCTGGAAAAACTAAACATCATGGCAAACCAGATCATCCTGGGAATCCAGACAATCCTGAAGAATCTGAACATCCTGGAAAACCAGGACATCCCGAGAAACCAGAGCATCCTGGAATCCATGAACATCCTGAAAAGACTAAACATCATGGCAAACCGGATCATCCCGGGAATCCTGAAGAATCTGAAGACCCTGGAAAACCTGGACATCATGAACACCCTGGAAAAACTAAACATCATGGCAAACCAGATCATCCTGGGAATCCAGACAATCCTGACGAATCTCAACACCCTGGAAAACCAGGACATCCCGAGAAACCAGAGCATCCCGAGAAACCAGAGCATCCTGGAATCCCTGAACAACCTGAAAAGACTAAACATAATGGCAAACCGGATCATCCCGGGAATCCTGAAGAATCTGAAGACCCTAGAAAACCTGGACATCATGAACACCCTGGAAAAACTAAACATCATGGCAAACCAGATCATCCAGAGAATCCTGACAAATCTGAACACCCTGGAAAACCTGGACATCCCGAGAAACCAGAGCATCCTGAGAA
>JAUMHL010000002.1:22760515-22773500 GCA_032362345.1 Sandelia bainsii | reverse complement strand
GTAGTGTGAACTTTTTACGTTTTCCATAAATTTCACCCGAAAGCCAAATATCCCTAACTTTTTGTGAGTAGTGTATGGTTGTTTGTCTCTATGTGTCGGCCCTGCGATGGATTGTACCCCGCCTCTCTCAGAAAATCCCTGTGCCTCAGTGAAATACAGTTTGATATGATACACAGTATTTGCATAATTTAAATTTGTGCCAATAAATCATTGCTGCATAATAACTTAGATGAATCTACAGAATAATCAATATACAAACAGAATACCAATAAATGCAGATGCAAATAATGAGCCTATTAATTTTTTTTAAGCATTGCTGGTTTTAATGTGCTTGTTCATCCAGTTTCTGAGGAGATTACTCCTTTGACTGATTTCTGCACAATAAAACAACAGAATACAGGTTTGTAGAACTGTTTTAAACATACAAGAGGCAGATTGGGAAGAAAAACACACCGTGTTGACAGCGGCAACTCTACATCGTATTTGGACAGTGTCTTAGCCAGATTTTCCTATTAGTAGTACCCTGGCTTTTTTTTATATGTATTTTATATACAGTATATACCAGTCAAAGGTCTTTACACACCTTCTCCTTCAGGGGTTATACTTTATTTTTATTAATTTTAACATTGTACATTAATACTGAGGACATGCAAACTATGAAAGAACACATATGGGATTATGTAGTCAACAAAAAAAGTGTTAAACAACCTAGACTATGTTTTATATTTTAGATTCTCCTTTTGGTTTGATAATAGCTTTGCACACTCTTGGCTTTCTGTGAGTCAGCTTCATGAGGCAGTCACTTTAAACGATTTTTCAACAACCTTGAAGGAGTTCCCAGAGGAGTTGAGTACCTGTTGGCTGCTTTTCCTTCACTCACCTGATTCACTCAGATTTGGTGATTGTGGAGGCCAGGTCATCTGATGCAGCACTCCATCACTCTCCTTCTTGGTCAAATAGCTCTTAGATAAGCTAGAGGTGTGTTTGGGGTCATTGTTTTGGGATGGCATGTTGCTGCAAAATGTTGTGGTAGCCATACTGGTTAAGTGTGTCCTCGATTTTGACTAAGCCACCAACAGTGTAACCAGCAAAGCCCCCCAACACCATCACACCTCCTCCTTCACACTTTAAGGTAGGAACATTCAGGAACCGTCCGTTCACACTCTCTATGTCTAACAGAGACACTACGATTAGAAACAAAAAATCTCAAATTTGGACTCATCGGTCTAAAGGACAGTTTACAGTGTTTCTTACCATAATGTGGATTTGTACAGTAGTTGTAGCACTAACAGGACTACTGACTCTGTACCAACCCTTCATCTGCACAAAACAACTGATGGTCTAAAGCACATTAAGAAGGTCAAAGAATTCAGTCTGTGAATTGAGACCATTCCAGGTGACTACCTCATGAATCTGATGAGTGATGAGTGTGCCAAAGCTCAATGTAGCTACTGGACAATCTAATAAAATATAAAACATATTCTGGATTTTTCAACAAGCTTTTGTTGACTAAATAACTCCATGTTCTTTCTTCAGTTAAAATTAATTAAAAATAAAGAAAACACTAAAGGAGAATTTTCTAAACTTTTGACTCATGCTGTACATTTGTATAAATTCAGCACTACAAGGTACAAGCAAGTTGATATGATTACAAAGTGAAGATGATATTTGGTATTTCTACATTAAAGAACTCTGTGCAAATGTTTACAGGTATAGCTACGGGCATCAGGTGGTTAAAACAATCAAATAAGGTCTCTTTGTCAAAAAAATAAACTGAAAATATGTACACACATGTCCATGACTGTGTTTGTATTCAAGAAACAACAATGTGCAAATATTTAATGTTTCCCATTTGTAGCTCCCAGATATTGCTGCAGGGTTAGTTACTGTGTATTTGCAGTTGACCAAAAAAATGCTAGTTAACAGCTCTCTAAGTAGATTAATTCTTTGACTATTGGCTCCAAAAACATGAAACTATATAGAACTCTGGGTTCCTTTATGGTTGTAGAAAACTGACACTGCTTCATCCATTCGTGTACACATATTTACAGCGTTCATTCAAAAGAAAACAACCCATAAAGCACCTATTCTTTCCCAACAACAGATTATGACATTCCTAACAAGTTTAACTTTTCTTAAAGTCTGGAAGCCAAGTAATGACCAGTAATGAGCCAGTAATGAGCACTTTTACCATTATTGGATTATTGGATCATAATTAGCAGTGATTATGTTAAAATAATACTGCCAAATATTTCCCTCTGTCCAAGCACCTGAAGAATACCAAGTAGTTACATTCACCAATGATGATGACATGTACAATTTATTAATTTATATGACTATTATGATGCAATTAAATATATGAACCAAGTACATGTAATTATAACTCAGAAGATGTAAACATTATAAACTTGATAAACTTAAAACATAAAACATAAACTTCTGCACACTGAAAAACTAAAGCTAATGTTGCTAACAGTTTTTATGAGGTATATTCTAATGCATAGTTATATTCACATTAGTTTTCTGCAGCTATTAGGTGTAAACACTATGCAGTTCTCATGCCCCCTTCAGTCATGTAGTTTAGTCAAACAGTGGTGTTAGTGTCATGTTTGTCACCTTGTGTCATGTGTAATTCAACAAACCTGTTAAAGGCTGAAGACAAACAATTAGTCGAGGCAGCTCAAGTCAGAGTCTCAAGTCCTGAGATGAGCAACATCTGAAAACCAGGAATCAAACTACAGACTGGAGATGGTTCCTCCGAAGCTGACCCTGCTGGTCTGTGAGTACAAAGACGTCATTTTCACTGGAGATGGTGAAGTAATTTTCCAAAATCTTAATTTTTCAGGTTTTGATAAACAGCTTCTCTGAACCTTTTCCTCTCAAAATCCAGATGACAGAATATTTGAGTTCGTATATATTCAGTTTAGTTATTGTCCAGTCAGAGCAACACATTTAAAGTAGTGTGCTGTGCAAAGTCTTCTATCTAAAATCTATATTTCAATTTAAAGTTTATATTCTTCCAAAGCTATTCTGGAACTAAACAAGAAAATAAACTTGAAAAGCTCAACAGTATCGTGCATCTACTGTAGGAAAAAAACTTACATACATACTAATACTTAATACTAAAAATAAACGTACTAATTTAAAACTATTTCTAGGGGGGTGGGGGGTGGAAAGATAATGGAAGGTTGATAAAAAAAAAAAAAAAATTCATTGTGAGGTATTCCTCAGTATTTTTGAGTCCTTGGTTGATACCAGGACAATTCCTAGGAGTGATTCTGAGATGCTTGATAGATTCAAGCCCAGGTGAAAAATTTATATTTTATTGTTGACGTTTACTGATATGTAAACACTCTGTGTTTTTTTATCCTTCAGTTCTGGCTGTTGTACTCATCCTACCTTCAGTAAGTGGTGAGTACTGATATTGTTATCTGTTGTTACCTGTTACTTAACTGATTCATTAGTGTGGAAAATAAACCCTCATAATGAAGAAAACCCATATTCATCTGCATTCAAGATCAAGTCAACCCTGAATCATCACTGTCACCTTCATCATTATCATCATCATCGTCTTCATCCTCTTCCTCCGTTAAGGGGGAGGACAGCAGAAGGTAAGCACTCACTGCTAATGTTAATGGTTGGAGTGCCTCGAGTGTCTGCCGTTTTCCCATTTTATTTCCATTATGTAAGTATATTATTTTATCATTTCTATGCAGATGACACTTGGCTTGAAATGATATGATTTCAGTAATTAAACATAACTAAATATTGAAAGATCCTCATTTTGGGCTGAGTGCTCAAATTAACCCAAATTTACACAACGACGCAAATATCACTTGATTCTGGCCCGAATTCTGTCATATATGATACATGTTAGGAAACGTTAACATTAATGTTAAGAAATCTCTTCCTCAGACACATCCTCTAATTTAATCCATGCATTTGTGTCTTCATTATGGTCATTCTTTATATTCCTGCCTCAGTCAAAGAGAAGTAGGTCATTTGCATACAGTTAAAAATGTTGACTCTTTCAACTGACCCCAGTAGAAAAAGTGCTTCAGCCCTCAGGCTGTCCACTCAAAAACAGCCACTCTTTAGAGTCCTCCAGATCCTCTCCGCCCACTAGGTGATACATCCTGCCACCTAATGTAATGATGCCACCCTTTCCCATGTCAGGCCAGCAGCTTTTTCGTATTGTGACCCAATGGCAAATTGCCTGTTCTGCTCAACTTTGAAAAAATCCTTTGTCAGTGACACAAATTTTGATTTTGCAAACTTTGCTACTTCAATATTTTGGGATTTTTTCCCCAGTTTCTGTGGTATATTAATTAACTATTTTAAGCATTTTTTTTAGTTATTTTATTTTAAGTCTAAAAACTTTTATTGGCAAATAAATAATAAATCAAATGTAGAGTCACTATTGACAGAGTTGACCCTTCTTCATCAGTTCTGTAATTTGCTCTAGGATGCTGGATATCAGTGTCTGGGCCTATTCCTGACTGATGGTGATCCATTCTTGCCTTTTCAGTACTTGCAGTTGATCACAACTTGTGGGCTTATGCTTGAAATTTGTGTCACTGCCAAAACGTTTGCTTGCCATGACTGGACACTGAGCCTTACTTCAGTACACATCTTCAAACAGCACTTTCTCAAATATTTTCTAACCTTGTTCCACAGAAAAGCTCCTTGCAAACCAGAAGAAGTGGAAATTGAAGACAGTAGTGAAGAGACTGTGGACAAAGAGAGGTCAGAAACTTCACCTATGTCTGATTTTGTCAAACACCTCAGAATAGGAATTCATTCCTAACTGGCCTAATTTAGAAGCAATAGCAACATTTTAAGAAATCACTTTTATCACCACCAAAATGTAGGACAGCTCCTGGGGGGCCTAACTATTTAGTAGTTGACAGCTAAATTCTGTCAGATGAGAGAAAGTTAATAACGCCATTAAAAAAATGTAGTTGTGTTGCTGATTTTTTATTTTACAAAAAAATATGTTCAATTCAGACAGTGATTTTTTTTTTTTGCATATTTGTCACTTAAATGTTTCAGATCATCAAACACATTTTCATATTACAAAAAGATAACCTGAGTAAATACAAAATGCAGTTTTTAAAAGATGATTTTATTTATTAAAAAAGCTCCAAACCAAGCTGAATTCAATTTCACTTGCCACACCCAGGCCTGATAACTGACAGACCTGTTGAATCAAGAAATTACTTAAATTGAATCTGTCTGACAAAGTGAAGCTAAAAGATCTCAAACAGCAACACATCATGCTGTGATCTAAAGAAATTCAAGAACAGAAGAGACCAAAAAAAGGCTTGTCTCGCATTTGTTAAAAAACCATCTTGATTATCGTTTGGACAAATATTCAGTGGACTGATGAGACATAAGTTAAACTTTTTGGAAGGTGTGTGTCTTGTTCTTGTGTAAAACTAACAGCATTTAATAAAAAGAACATCAAATTAACAGTCAAACATGGTGGTGGGAGTGTGATGTTCTGGGGCTGCTTTGCAGCTTCAGAACTTCTCTCTCTTCTCTGATTATTTAGCCAACTCTGTTGAAATAAAAGTCACATCAACTGTACGCTGTTTAACTCTAGACTCTTAGTACTTTCTGTAGGTAAAATGGTGTTAACTACCTTGTTTCCCTATGTTAATGCTTGTAGGTTAAGTTAACCACTGTAGCTACAGTCATTTTAAACAGGGAGATGCTGAAGCTCTTAGTAATTTACAAACATATCAAATCACACTGTTTTGTGCTGAGATCCATACTCTACACTGCTCTTTAACATTACTGTGACTCATTCACCTTCTGCAGCCGTGCTACTGAGCAGATCTGGCTCCACTGTTGCCAGCAATTTTCAATGGAAAGTAGAAAACCCTGCTTGAAAATTTGCTAAATGACGCCACACGTTAATTTGGAAATCAGTGACATCATAACCTAACAAAGCAGTTAGAATTACATTTAAATTGACTCCAACTCTAGCTGGCGATAGCCTGTGATTAGATTATATTGTTTTTAAGAGGCTATGATCACATCAATATGCATCTAAATCTACTTGTAATTTGCAATGGATTTTTATTTAGATTGTACAGTATCTTGAATAAAGTGAACCTAAACATCAAAATTAACTTTCACTTTCACTTTAAAACTTTAAGAAAATAAATTTAGACTATGGTGTTCATGTCAAATTTAACTTTAATCCTACTTAAACAAAAACAAAGGTGAAGCAGTTTACTGGCAAAGAACAAATGCCAAACAATGTTGAGACGTGATATGGCTCATTCACGATTCTTTCTGGCTGCTGATTGGTTATTCACATTCCTTTCTGATGGTGCTGCCCAGCTGGAAGGAACCAAGTAGATTCAAAAGAGAGGGGTGTCTGTGTGTACCAGTCCACTTTAGAAACAAAGAAAAGTGCTTTTGGCTTCTAATGTTTTCAAACACTTAAAATAAAAATACAAACAAAATAAAAGTTTAAAGTTTCTATAGCCATCGCATCTGAATAAACTGCCCACTCCTCTCAGGTGGAATGAGCACGATGCCTATGTTGACGTTCAGTGAAATTGCTAAAAACGGTTCTGAGATGTCCGATAAATACAGGCCCAGGCGACAAAGTAAGAGTGATAAGATTTATGATAATTAGGATGTATACGTTCCATACTTTAGACTAATTAGTTTTGTCTTTCAGATCTGGCTGTTGTGGTCATTCTGCTTTCAGTAAGTCATGATAATATTGTTACCAATTAATCAATTACTTAATTACCTGTTAATTGATTCAGTGCTGTGGAAATTCAATTTAATGCTCTTAAAGAAAACTAATGTGCATTAAAGGTTCAGCCAGCACTGAATCATCATCATCATCTTCCTCATCGTCATCATCATCATCGTCATCAGAGGAAGAGGAGGAGAGCAACAGGTAAGTAACGCTGCTGCGTCTTTGTGCTTTTTCTTTTAGTTCCTTGAAGACGTTTCACCCTCCATTCCAGAGGGCTTTATCAAATCTTTTTTTGGGATCAATATGTAGTCGTTTATTACTTTTATGCAGATGATACTCAGGTGTACTGAGTACTGTGAAACAGATTTCAGTAATTAAACGTACCTAATTAAACCTACACATAAAAACAGAAGATGTATCATTACATGATAGCCTGAAAGAAATCATACAGTATATGTTAAGAAACAGCAATAATTATTTTTACGTTCATCTCCAGGATCAAACATATTATGTCATTTGAATATTCTGAAAATCTAAGCCCTGCTCCAGTATGGACCTTTCTCCATTTGCTACCAGTGGTATTTAGAATTAAACTTTCCCTACAGATTCTCTTCACGGGAGAGGCACCTTCAAGTAAAAATGTAAAGAAATGTGCAAACATTAACACCTTTTCACTCACAGCAGAGGAGAAACCAACCCAGCTCCTGTCGGCAACAGACAACCAACAGTTCCCATCAGTGACAAACCAAAGTGTCCCTTCAGCTTCAGACCCCTGTGTAACCGTTACTTTCAACCAGGATTTCCCTTCTTCATTACACCAGGTCCTCCTCAGCACATACTTCCCTCTAATTTTGAGGGAGTGATCTGTGGTGGAAAACTAGGCCAGTTCAGATGCCGTAAGTCTCTCACACATCCGTCATGTTTTCTTTGTGAGTCTCTCTCTTTGTATAATAAGTACACACTCTGTATCATTCCACAGTTCATGAGAAGAAGATCAGGATAGTGTCAGCTGTCTACGGCCGTCAGGAGCAAAATGTGTGTTGGGGCTTCACGCAACTCGGAACAAAACAAAACACAAGTTGCAGGCATGATGTCACTGCGACCCTGCAACATATGTAAGACACCACAAACAGAACTTACTCTGTTTACATGTGCAACATCTGACATACAAAAGGTATCAGGTCCATCATTGATACTGTACCTTCTCCATTTCCTTTTTTTAAATTAGTGGAATTTGTACGTAAAGTAGAGAACGTGCTACATCATGGTACATTACCCTCAAGTTGAGCCTGCTGCTTAACTAAAGACATTGAACAAGATGATTTTCCTAAATATATAAAGATTTCCCTTCCTTAACTACCTGCTGGTTTTAAATGTAAAATGTAGCAGAATAACAGTAATCATCATCTTGTACAGGTGTAAAGATAAGACAGTGTGTTACATCCGAGCAACCAGTGCAGCAATGGGAGGAGACCCCTGTCCAGGAACCTACAAATACTTGTCTGTCACTGCACAGTGTGTCTAACAGGTAAGATATACATCACCATCACCACAAATACACCTGCCTGTTTCTGTGTGATAACAGTAGAGGTATTCCTGACTCTGACATGAATCTTTAGTTATCTCGTAATCGTCCTCTAGTGGTTTCATCTTGCTGTATTAACACAGACACATGGAAAACAGGGTGAATTAGTGTTCACAGAAATGGCATCTGTTTAAATGAAATTTATATATAGTTCATGCCAGAGACGCCTAAACTCAATAATATGTTTTATTTATTACCTTGTTGATGAAAGCTGAATTACCAGTGAACACAGCTTGACATTAAAACCCACCAACCCACCCACCATTTGTGACAATGGTTCAAAGGGGAGAGGGGTCCTAAAAGCATATAAAACCAGTGTTTACTCCCACTGCCGTGTCATTGAACGCATCACAGGCCACTATCTTTTCAATGAATGTTCTACAATAAGAAGCTATTCATTTTTATGTCTTTATAAAAATCCTCCTCCTCATCAGAGTTCAATATTTGATACTGATCTGTAGTTATACATGTCATGTATTTCTGATTTGGGTGTAATTTACATATAAAAGAGTTGTAAATCTAGTTCAAGTAAATTTTAACTTGCCATAGCCATAGTTTTAATCATATCAGACAATGAAATTGTGGCCAGTGAAAATGCTGCATGCTGTGTGAGCTAGTGAGCAAAAACGCTAATGTTAAGCCCTGCTAGTAAAGGTGCCATTTATTTTAATTACAAAACACAGATATGGTAAACTGATGGCAGTTCTATTCTACAGATTCTTATGTGTGCGTGTTTGTTCACAGGGTACAGCTGTGATCAGGAAGAGAAGAAGTTCATCATTTTAACCTCCAAAATGAAAGTGTCATTTTAAAACCACTGTTGTGTTTTTGTTGTTTTCATTTGGTGACCTAAAGATAATTTTCCAGTGATGTGGACAATAAAACGTTTTGAGGTCTGAGATCCGAGATGAAGTCTATAAAAATGGGCAGTGGAGTCAGTGGGGTCATGTTTTATTTAGCATGAGCGAAATGGAACAGAAGTACTGCACTTAAGATTTACAATTACAAATTTGAGATACTTTGAGTATTTTTACTTTTACATTACATACAAAAAATTATGAACAGAAGAACTGTACTTCACTCACAATTTCAAGATTCAAGATTCAAGATTCAAAACACTTTATTAATCCCAGAGGGAATGTTATGTATATCACCCATGCTCTCTTAATATCTTGACTATATTCACATACTTGTACAGTAGAGAACTTGTAACAGTATTAGAACTATCTGGAAGTTGCAACTGGACTTGTTGCCATGACTCAACTTCCAGATAACTTCTCCTGGATGACTGAGAATCTTCACCGACAGTATTAGAACTACTTTTACTTAAATAAAGGAAAAACTTCACCCTTCCCTTAAATAGTGTATATATTAGTCCTACCTTTTATAGTAAGAGGATCCTAAGCACAACTGTTTCCCTCATTAAGATACAAAGAAAAGAAAATAAAGTTTAGCCTCCCCATCGGGGAATCGAGGTTATAGAAGAAAAACACATATTCTCTGTGGAACTGGCAAAAGACAACTGGAAGGTTGGAAATCTATTAAAACTGCGTTGCAACCATAGCGTGGTTAGTCGATTTTAAAATAAAAACGGAAAATATATATGTAACCCTCTATAAAAAGCATCAGATAGAAAAAAAGAACTTGTTTCCGCCCGGTTTCGAACCGGGGACCTTTCGCGTGTGAGGCGAACGTGATAACCACTACACTACGGAAACCTATATACGTTATAAGTTTAGTTACTTTTAAAAATATTACTCATCTATCAGCGTATTCAACAAAGGGTCTATGAGATTTTTTTTTTTATAGTGACTAACTTATTTCACTTTGACTTTACTGACCGCGTTAAAGCCGAAGTAAAACATGCGCCATTTTATCTACTGTGCACACGAAGCCCAAGTATTTTTAACATTCACTACGATAAAGGTGAACACGAGTTTCCGTAGTGTAGTGGTTATCACGTTCGCCTAACACGCGAAAGGTCCCCGGTTCGAAACCGGGCGGAAACAACTTTTCTTATCTCACTGGAAACGTAAAAGTTAGATTTAGTTTTTTGTGTCGCAAATGATTTACTGCATACTATGACGGTTCTTTCTTTAGCTAGCCGCTAAAGCTGTTCGCCGATTCGCTGGAAGACACAAAATAAGTGTTTCCGCCCGGTTTCGAACCGGGGACCTTTCGCGTGTGAGGCGAACGTGATAACCACTACACTACGGAAACTTGTGTCTCCAACCTCCCACTGACCCGAAGAACAACACATGTACTGTTACGGCTGTGTCCTTTTAGTTTACTGGGGTGTTTCGAGCAACACCGCCGCCGAGCGAACATCGACGCGCGAACACTCCAAGAGTGAACGGCATCGATGTTCACTAGCGAATATTGTTCGCCTCACACATCATCAGCAGAACTTATGCTCGACGCCAGGTGAACATTTGTTCCAAGAGATTCTCGACACTAAATATAAAGTGTGAACATGAAGCACTCACCTTCTGTAGGTTAAACCTAACGCGTGTCTGCAGAAAACGTGCCCTTTCAGTGTTCGCCCGTGGTCGTTTTCCCTTCAAACGATGGGGATTCACGATGAAAAAACGTATCAAAATCCCACAGAAACTTCACCGGTGACGGCTGCAGATAAATCCACCGCTGCTGCGACCATAACCACTCTGTTTTCCCCCAAAACGCAGCTAAAAACACGGATTTTGCATCAGTCCTCTAGACGTGACCCCGACAAGACCCCGCGAGCCGAGCACGCTCGTGCGTCGTGTAAATAAGCCAGGTGAGAGCGCCACCTGCCGCTCACCTGTTGGTCAGTGCTTGATTTACAGCGCTCCGTGGTTTTTAGTTTTTCACAACTGCTAAAGCACTAATCCACATTCTTTGAACCACATTCTCAGTGGCCTAAACTCATTTTTCAAACCAAACACTCTTTAAGGTTTTGAGAAAATGGGTGAAGGTTTCAAGAAATGTGTTTTAGCAATTGTGAAAAACTGTAATCACTCATATCAGTCCATCCAGTACTGCCCTACAGTGTCACTTAGGTACTACTTTACTCAAGTATTTCCATGTTACACTACTTCATATTTCTACTTCACTACATTTGAGAGAGGAAATTATAGCAGGTCAGATTTTCAGCAGCTGTGTGTCAGTAATAATGTGAAAAAAGCACTTTAATGTGAATGTGGAGATGATTTTAATTACTTTACGTACTGTATAATATTAAAGAGTAATAAGTAGAAAAAATACAGTTACTAACATAGTACAAGTACACTAAAGTCTGTTTATATTTGACGAAGATTTATTCCTTGTTGAATATAATGAGCATCCACAGTCTTCAGCAGCTGAAATGCAGCTTTTTTCAAGATTCAAGATTCAAGTTTATTATTATCGTATGTACAAAGTACAGAGTACAGAGCACAATGAAATGCTTACTTGATGCCATCTCTGCAGACAGAACATAAAAGACATAACAGTGCAGCAATACAATAAATCAACACAGTTTTAAAGTTGCATACGTTCTCTGCACATCCATGAGTGTGTGGTTTGGTTGAGATGAGCAGAGATCACAGTGGACGGTCACTGCAGGATCACTGGCTGAAACAACACAATCACAGACATAAGAACACACTGGGATCGATCAGTACAACAGTCTGAAACAGTCTTAAAAAGAAGGAATTATGCTGATGATGTACAGAGGACAAATAAAAAACTTATCCTCATCCCATTACTTATGCACCTGCAGTTATTTTTTAAGCTAATGTACATGCTGCCATATGTTTGTGCAGCCTCGCTCGTGTTTGTGTGTCGACGTGAATCTTCCTGGTTACTTTGAGTAAGTAAGTACTAGAAACCAGAGTCACAATCATTCTGAAAAACCAGCTCCACCTTCACCAGCTGCTGTTTTTCTTCCACAACAAGTCTCTGTGTAACTTTGACCTTTATTTTTAATTAGACACCAGAAGTTTTCACCTTTAACAGTTTGTGGAATAAATCTGGACGATATCATCAACAGAGTCACCATCAGTAATCGTTTTCTTAGCAGAGGACTTTTAGAGAGTGTACATTAACTCGAGTAATGAATTGAAAGTGGTACTTCTACTTATAGTGGGGTGTTTTTTTGGGCACGTACTTGCACTTTTACCTGAGTTCATGTACTTCTACCCCTTCTGCTGTAAACACAAATTGGAATTATGACACTTTACAGACCAAACTATGTTGGTATAAAATCATTGTCTCCACTTAAATCAGCCACAAAACACTGTGACCTGTGTATTTATGTGTACTGTGTGTAATGATTAGAACTTGGATCCATCATTTAATATTTGCCTTTTACCTGTTTTTCTTTCTTACTACATGTTTTCTTTGCTCCGACTGGACTGAATAAAGAAGAAAAGCGACTGGTTACTTTTCCATGTTTGGGACTTTTCCTCACTGAATCATCAACATGAGCCTCATGTTGCTCCTGAATCATCCAAACACGGACACAAACTGAAACTATCACACTTCACATACACACAGACACACACACAGACACACACAGACACACATACACACACACACACACACAGACACACACACACACACACACAGACACACACACAGACACACACAGACACACACACACACACACACACACACACACACACACACACACACACACACACACACACACACACACA
>JAUMHL010000002.1:22713942-22760415 GCA_032362345.1 Sandelia bainsii | reverse complement strand
AGAGACACACACACACACACACACACAGACACACACACAGACACACACACACAGACACACACACACAGACACACACAGACACACATACACACACACACACACACACACACAGACACACACACACAGACACACACACACAGACACGCACACACACACACACACACAGACACACACAGACACACAGACACACATACTCCTGTCCGACCCGCCGTTCCTGTCTGTTCACACAGTGTCACACAAACACTGTGAGTCTGGGCGTCCCACCAGCAGGAAGACCCTTATATGGGCATCAGGACGTCCGCAGCAGAGTCAGGAAACTCCATATTTGGGCTGAAGCAGCACTTTTCCTGCAGAGAGGCTGAGTGACAAAGTCTGATCCCATTGGCTGTTTGACACACACACACAGGATTTACTGCTGACATAAATACCAGATAAAAAGGGAGAGTGTGTGTCTGTGTGTGTGTGTTTAAACTGCCAGTCCTTAATCTTCAGAATCCATCTTTAAAATCTGATTTCACCATTCAACTTCCAACTTTGACCTAAAAATCTTTATTGCTGTTTAATTCTGTTTATCAGTTTATGACAACTTTACACTTTCTACTAAATATATTTCAACTTGTCCAGCCTGTAAATGCTGATGAGAGTCTGACCCTGTAAGAGTCTTTTTCACTCATCTGCACATATTTCTACTCACTTTGAGTCACTGGTTATTTTGTGTTGTTTGTGTTCATTTTGAATGTCTGCAGCTATTTCACATATTTGTTTTTACCATTTTGTATCTTCTATGTTTGTTTGCATCTATTTTTTACTCATTTTGTGTTAATCGTCATTTATTTTGTGTCTTTTTATTCATTCTCTTATATTTGTATTTATTTTGAGTCAGTTTTACTCTTTTTGACTGTTTGCATTCGTTTTGTGGTCATTTAATCAATCAGTCAATTTGCTTGTGTTTGAATAATGTTCAACATTTGTGTCTTTCAACCATGTCACATGGTCTTTTTCAGCAAATGTTCAGTTTAAAACTGCAGAGGTTTTTAAATATCCTTCATTTTGATCTCTGAACTCAAAGTCCTCTTACTCGCTTGTTCTGGAGCTTTCAGTTTAGGTGTCTGCTGCTGTAACAGTCTGAAATAAAAGCATCAACATGTTTTTGACATTTTATTCTTGTAGCTCTTTGCTTTAAAGAGGAAACATGTTCAGTATAAAATCAAACACTGACCTGCATGTAAACATACAAAATGTCCCAGAACCTACTCAGTAGGTACAAATGTCTGTGTATCGACACTATATCACATGGAAGAACTATGTACAGACAAAATATTTACATTTGTTCTTTACAGTCAGTGAAAGTGAAGCTTCCTTAATTCAGCAGTTTCTTCTATGAAGTTTGGTCCTAAGAGTTCTTCTAAACTTAGTTACTGGTCACTGCTGAAGGTTTAACTTCATGTGCAACTTGTTTAATCCAACATCTACAGATGCTGCCAGATGTGTTTGCACAAACTACAGTGGCTGTGAAAGCTCAAAATGACCCAGCAGCTGCTGCACGATGACCTTTGACCTCGTCACTACTGGACAGACACAAAAATAAAGTTTCTCGTCAGATTTGTCTTAAAGTGTTTCAGTCTAAGGTCAAAGGTCACAACAGAACCTGTGTTCCCCCGTGTCTGTCAGCAGATGTTGGAGTTGTGGGGGGAGGGGAGCTCTGACTTAGGACTCCCCATCGGAGAGGAGCAGGAGGAGGAGTAGAGGTGGGGGGACGGCGAGGAGGTGTAGACATGTGACAGTGAGGGGGAGGAAGTGAAACAGGGTGAGGCGCCCTGCATGGTCAGGGAGGAGGAGAACAGCGAGGCAGCGGGTGAGGGGGAGCTGTGAGCAGGGGAGGAGTAGGAGGAGCAGGGAGAGGAGGTGGAGGACTGGGTGATGGGGATGGGAGCAGAGGAGGCGGAGGAGGAGGGATTCCTGTCGGTCCTGCGGTCCCGCTGCCTCTGGTGGATCTTGGCGTGCCTCTTGCGCTCGTCGCTGCGGGCGAACTTGCGTCCACACTCGGTGCAGGCGAACGGCTTCTCCCCGGTGTGCGTGCGGATGTGTGTGGTCAGGTGGTCACTGCGGCTGAAGCTGCGCATGCAGATGCGGCACTGGAACGGCTTCTGGCCCGTGTGCACACGCATGTGCCGCGTCAGCTCGTCAGAGCGGGAGAAGCGGCGGTCGCAGCCGTCGGCGGGGCAGGCGTATGGGCGCTCGTGCGGCGGCGTCTTGCACTGCCGGCCTGTAGGCTTCCTGTTACGACTGGACTTGGTGAGCTGGGTCTGGAAGGTGGATCCCTGAGGCTGGGTCTGGATCTGGGAGGAGAAGGCTTTGATTGTGGAGAGGGGTGTGAGGGGGGGCTGCTGTGCTGGCAGCAGGTTCAGAGGTTTCTGCTCCTGATTCAGGCCGAGCTCAGCCTGCTGCTGCGGCAGGAGGTAATCCGGGAGCATCGGCACCACCAGGGAGGACGGCTGGAGGCCGAGCCTAGAGGTGGAGGTGGGGTAGGCAGGAGGGGGGCCCTGTAGCTGGAAGGCCTGTGGGGTCGTCTGGGAGTCAGCAGGGGGGAGGAGGAGGTCGGAGCCTGTGGTAGAGGTGTACGTTGGCGTGGTGGAGAAGACTGAGGCCACGTCCGAGCTAAAACTCTGTGATGATGTTGATGATGATGATGATGAAGAGGAGGAGAGGCTGCAGGCTGGGGGGGGTGGGGCTGTCATGTTGACCAACCCCGTGAACAGACTGAGGAGGGGCTCCGCCCATAGGCTGCCAGCTCCGGAGCTGCTGGAGACGGAGGCCGACGGCTCGAAGGTGAAGCGGCCGCTGTAGGCCAGAGGGGGGAGGCGAGGGGTGAAAGGGGGGAGACTCTGCAGGTCCGAGAGCTCCAACAGAGCATCTGAGAGAGAGAGAGAGAAGAAGAAGAACGGGTCAGGAAACAGATGTTCAACCACACCTGGACACACCTGAGGGTGAAGTGTGATGTGATTGGCTGCAGCTGCTGCACTGACACAAATCCTCAGCCTGCAGGACTTTGTCTCTTTAACAGGACTGAGCTCTCAGCACATGTAGAGTGAACTGGTCCACCTGATCTGAGACAAACCTGCCCCATGTCCTGTTTCTGGACTAACTTTACTCGTACATGTGCGGAGTACAACAAGAGCACAGGAATCACATCGTCTTTATTATCAGTATTTACATCATTATTTCTGAGCAGGTAAAAGGTGAAGAATGTCTTCACAGCTTTATTGTATTTACTGACCAAAATAAAAATTAATCATTGATCAATAATCACCAGCTAAACAAACATCCTGTGTTTTAATCATCAGACTGTTTGTACTTTATGAGCAGGTTTTTCTGTTAGTGATTAAACATTCAACTGTTCAACTACATTTTAGTCTTTAAAGAGGTTTTGATGCATAAATTCAGGATTCTGGTCGCATCCTGCAAAATCAGACCCACCCGTCCCACCACCCCACCCCACCCCACCCCACCCCACCCCGCACTTTCAGCACCGCCCGCTCCTCACCTCCGTACTCCCCCGCTTCCCCGCTCAGCAGCCCGGCTCCCTCCGCTGCGGACGCGGCCAGCAGCGAGCCTCCGGCCGCGGCGTTCTGCAGCAGCATCTGCAGCTCCTCCAGCTTCGAGTAGCCGTCCAGCGGGGAGAGGGGCGGCGGGAAGCCCGCCAGAGGGTCTGAGATCTGCAGGGTGGACAGGAGCAGCTCCGCTTTGGTGGCTGCCATCTCTCTGCAGGAGGAAGAGTCGGAAGCGGGTGTGGAGTTCAAACGCTCCTGGAGCTCCGGGCCAACGGGCTGTTTCTGCGCAGGACCGACCCGATCTCCGCTCCTGTACCCGGCGGAGAGGCGCTCTGTCCGGGCTGCTGCTGCTGCTGCTGCTGGGGGCTGTTATGCTCGGAGGGAGCCAACGCTGGAGGGTAGACAGCTCCGGGTTCCCGGGGGCAGCAGATGATCTAAATGGATATTTTCGGATCTTTGTTTATGACGTGAAGCTGCTGTAAACATCTGTGACTGTTTCACGTGTGGGTGCTGAACTTGAACTTGAGCTCTGTCAGGTTTCTTCGCGGAGGATTCCCGGCTTTATAAAGACTCCTGTGTGACGTACATTCCCAAATATGGCACGGAGGAAGCCCATGTTTGGTCAGAGCGGTGAACGTGCAGACCGGCCTGTTCGCGGACGCCCCGCTGCTGTTTGCGTTCTTTGTGCTGCGTTTTTTGGAGCGTGAACGATCCGGTACAGCCCAGACCCGAGTCCAGCTCGGCGGGTGTTGGCTGTCAGTCGGACTGCAGCCAGTAAACGGCGGACAGGGAGCATCGCCAGCCGCCATGGCCGGAAACCCCGACGACTCGTTATAGGTTCTACGTCACATGGAGAGGTTCCAGCTGCGTCATCACTTCCTCCCTCCATATTTGGATGTTTTCCTGTCAGACTGCTCGTCCTGCCCTGCAGCTCAACTCATGCAAAATCCAAAAATTAATGACATGCAGCTGCAGACTTAACCCTGGACAGACAAAAATACTGAAAGTACCACAAGTAAAAGTACTTTTCAGCTACTACAGCTGTATTTGCTGAGTATAATCTAAAACATTTTTAAACTGACGATTTCTTTTATTTATGAGATTTTAATTAGCAATAAGGCGCTCAGTATTCAGTAGCTATAAAGTAAAAGTACCTCAACATGATTGTTTATTCACTGTCAAATACTCCAGTGGAAGAAGTACTCCAAAGCAGAGGTCCCCAACCGCCGGGCCGCGACCCGGTACCGGTCCGTGGGTCATTTGGTACCGGGCCGTAGAGAAAGAAAATAATTATTTTATTTCCGTTTTCACACGACACAGTCTTTTATTTTGAAACAATCACAGTCTTTTATTTTGAAAAACCGGAATCTCTGCCGTCTGCGCTCCGTTTGTAAACATGCCTGGTGCATTGAGCACGTCCGTGCGGCAAGAGGGGCAATTGCTGGCGATTGCAAATGACGGTGGACTTAAAAGTAAGTCTGAGACGATCTGTTTAACCCACCAGCGTTTTAATCGCCACAAAAGAGATCGGCTTTTCAGTCGAATCGGTCCGTCAAATTATGTCATGCTTGAGACCGGTCCTTGGCGCAGAAAAGGTTGGGGACCGCTGCTCTAAAGTACCACACTGCATAAATACTCAGTTACCCAATCAAGTCTCACTTAAAATACAAATACGCAAGCAACAAAATTTATAAATAAATATACTGAAAGTACAAGAAGTACTGCAGTAAAAAGGACAATACTTTTTATAGAGTTGTAGTGAACTAGAAGTATAAAGTAAGAGCAAGCAAAAATACCTCAAGTAAAGTACCTAAAACGTGCACCTAAATAGTACTTTAGTAAATGTAACGCCACAGAATAAATGTAATACTATATGTCCCTGGACGGGGGCGCTGTACACAGTGTGTACCTTAAGTGTTTCCAGGTGTTTCCAGGTGTCTACGGGTGTCTACGGGTGTTTACGGGTGTCTACGGGTCTTTACGGGTGTCTACGGGTGTTTACGGGTGTCTACGGGTGTCTACGGGTCTTTACGGGTGTCTACGGGTGTCTACGGGTGTTTACGGGTGTTTACGGGTGTCTACGGGTCTTTACGGGTGTCTACGGGTGTCTACGGGTGTCTACGGGTCTTTACGGGTGTCTACGGGTGTTTACGGGTGTCTACGGGTCTTTACGGGTGTCTACGGGTGCTTACGGGTGTCTACGGGTCTTTACGGGTGTCTACGGGTGTTTACGGGTGTCTACGGGTCTTTACGGGTGTCTACGGGTGTTTACGGGTCTTTACGGGTGTCTACAGGTGGTGACAAATGACGGGAAAACCTGAATAAATTGGAAGAGAAACACAGTCACTGAACGAGGGAAGATCTTTTAGTTTTCTACCCTACAACAGAGAGTAGGAGAATCAGTGCCAAAGTTCACTGAAGCTGTTCTGGCAGCACATAGTGGCTCAACACCTCTGTCAGCCAGAGTTTATTAATGCTCAGTATTTGATCAAACATCTCCTATAAAGACACATTTTATATTATTACAGCTGTGTTTTACTATATATTGTCATTTATTACCTGTTTCTACAGCAGCACGTCTGTGTGCTAACACTTGGATCTGATTCCAGCTTCGTTATAGTCTGTCAGAAACCAGTTCCTGCATCTTTATAGACTGATTGCTGTTAAATAGGCGAACTTAAAACATGACCGCTTTGGTTTGAAACAATAAACAAAACAACGCCAACTGCTGGATGATAAGCATGGAGGTAACTTCTCAAATATAAAATGTGTTGTGAAAAATTCATTAGCAGTTATCATAAAGATATATTAAAAGTAAGTCTATTTTCACAAACTTTTATATTTAATTACTAAATTTACTAAATATTTTTATTCTACCAATAATATTTTATAATAAGAGTTGTTCTTTAAAAAGACAACAATATTACAGCTATCTTATTTAATGAAATACAGTTTACTGTATCACTGTAACTACTGACACATTATGTTCAGTGCAGTAGTGGATCAAGTGTATTACTCAATATAACGAGCATTAAATACATATTTAAATGTGCAATTATCAAATAATGAAATTAATTCACAAATAATTTATTAAATATGTAAGTAACCGAATATATTCATTTCATTTACAAAAATCATATATAATTATTTCACTATTTAATTAATTGTTTCATGGTCTGTGTTGCTGCACATCATGAATTTATTTTATCTGTCAGCTTTGCCCATCAGAACTCAGTGGGCGGGACTAACACTGATTTACTAGCTAGAAGGCTAGCAAAGCGAATTAGCTGCAACATTCCAGTGCATTGCAGTGAGTAGTTGATGTTTTATGACACTTTGTCAAGTTTATCATTTAAAATAATGTTAATGTGCCTGATTTGGTTGTTTTAAGTAAGTGCTTATGCTGTGACATTTTCCTCTGGGTTGCAGCCGAGGTAGTGAGCCTCTTTGTTAATGTCGGGGCTAGAAGGAGTTTGATGAGACGGCTGCACAAAGCCACGTAAATCAAAGAAGCTACACACACACTTTCTGCTGTTTGTCACCACAAGGCTGATAACTCCAAGAAATTCAGTAAATTCCTCTGTTTTACTTGTCACATATTCTGTGTCAGCAACTCCCGATTGATTATCATCTGCAAGGTTTAGACTGTGCGACCCTTCGGAAACTCATTCAGATCCTCCATAAGGGAAACCGCCATGTTTGGGAAAAAAACAGTGTTAGACCCGCCCACTGACTTTGATGAGCAAAGTTGACAGATAAAATAGATTCATGATGTGCAGCATCACAGACTATGAATTAATTAAATAGATACTGAAATAATTATATATGCTTTTTGTAAATGAAATGAATATATTTGATTACTTACATATTCAATTATATTATATATTAATTATATATTAAATAAATGATTTGTGAATTAATTTCAATATTTAATAATTTAATGGCACATTTAAATATTTATTTAATGCTTGTTATATTGATTGTAGTGTGGCACCCTCCACGCTCCATACTGAACTACGTTATAAATATAAATAATTTACAGCTAAAAGACCTGCTTCAAAATAACAGTCAATGTGCTGTAACGTTTTATCAACTAAATCTACACATGCGAGTCTATCCATACATTTAAACTACTTAAAAATTAAAAATAAACCCACCGGAAATATAAAACACAAACACAGTCCGTGAGACTGTAAGGTTCAGTTTCAGTGTTTGAAAAACAGACAAAAATGTAGGTGATTTTACAAAAATAATTTCTGGAGGATGCGGGCATCGATCCCGCTACCTCTCGCATGCTAAGCGAGCGCTCTACCATTTGAGCTAATCCCCCAACATACAAGTGTAGGGAATTATTACCATTAAATCAATGTTACCTAACAACTGACCAGCATTTACACGATTATTATTTATCCTCTTTATACGTAAAAACAACAACACACAAACCGCGTCGTGGTTTATAAGACACGTCTGTCTCGCCACCATGTTGGTTGAGGGCACAGAGGAGAAAGACTTTTAGTGTAATAACAGCTGACATGTGATTGGATTAGAGTGATTAAAAAAAAGAAAGAACCCAGGACGGATGTGATTGGCCGGCAGACGAAGGGCGGGAGGAGTCAGAGTGGGCTGCGTCACTGGATAAAGAAAGGAAGCAGTGAACATGGCGGTTGAGTCTTTACTGAAGAATCCTGTGACAAACCACGAACGTCATTTATTAGTAAACTGAGTTCAACACAACAACCAGACTTAACGTGAAGTTTTAAGAAGAAATGTTGATTCAATATATTTGACCAACGCTTAAATTCACACTTAAAGAACATTTTGATTGTTTCACTTTGAAATAACTGTCACTGTCCCAGCAACGCCCATAGCCGAGGATTAATTAAAGTATTTTTGGATCATAAAACATGGTCAGAGCTGTTAAACAAACACTTCTATAATATTAATATTACTGAAAACTATAAGATGATCCCAATTACAGTATAATACACTATACAAAATACACTTAAAAACTAACTTAACTAATATTACAACATATCAAACTGTGATAGCAGATTATAATTGTGTTGTTTTGTCTTTAACTTTGTGTCTGTGCTACAGATGGACCTATATCTCCTTTGTGATGCTATAAACTACTATCAAATTAGTTTTATCATCCAACCACACGTCTAGTCCAGGTATCATAAATAAACACTTCTTCTGTATTTGTCCTGCCTCTTTGAACTTGTTTTTGCAATAAATTTGGATTTAATTCCACATAACATTAGTCATATTTATGAAGAAGTGGTTTACAGCAACTTGTAGAGTGATAAAACAGCCAATATATGTTGAGTAACACTCCTCACTGATGGAAATAAAAGAAAGACAAACAGGGCAATTAATGTCATTTAATTCTTGTAAAGTGACTCATGTGTGTTCACCTGCTTTTTAAAGACCATGACAGAGTCCTGCAGCAGAAATAGAAACAAAGCTGAGATGTGTTGGCATGTGGCAGCAGGCTGCAGGAATAGCAGCTTCGCTGTATATAGACTGTGGACACATACTGACACACTGAGGAATGCTGCTGGAAGTTTCCGGCAGGGTGTGTGTGCGTATATAAACAGCAGAGAGACGCGACATCAGACAGACACACAGACTCTAGACTCAAGCTGCTGATCTAAACCAACTATCAGGATGTTGTGCTCCAGCGTCTTCCAGCCGTCCCCTGTCAGCATGAGGCCTTTCCTGCACTGGCCCGTCCGCAGCCTGTGGCCTGAGACCCGGCCTCTCTTCTACCACATCGAGCAGGAGATGATCCGCCACATGCAGGAGATGAGGCAGAGCATAGAGTACATGGAGAGGCTGCACCAGAAGATCTTCGACGAGATTGACCAGACCTCCTCCTCCACGGCGGTTTTCAAGCCCATCACCTTCCAGGAGCTTGGGAAGGACGGCAACAACTTCGCCCTCAGCCTCGACACTAAGGAGTTCTCCCCGGAGGAGCTGTCAGTCAAACAGGTGGGCAGGAAGCTGAGGGTGAGAGGCAGGACGGAGAAGAAGCAGGAGGACGGGAAGGGCTCCTACTCCTACAGGTGTCAGGAGTTCAGGCAGGAGTTCGACCTGCCAGACGGCGTCGACCCCGAGGCGGTGACCTGCTCGCTGGTAGACGGTCGGCTACAGATCCAGGCGCCCCGGGACCGAGCAGTGATTGATGGAAAGGAGAGGGTGGTCCCCATCAGCATTACTTCGGCCCCAGCCATCACCTCCCCCTCTTCCCCCTCCAGCGCGGGGCCTGAGGGGAGCAGCAGCTCCTCCTCAGAGAGCGGCCCCGCAGAGAAAAGCTGAACTGAAAACAGTCTTTGTGGTTTCAGTTTTACTGTATCTGGCAGACGACGGGAACATGAAGCTGTTTTCTTTAGTTGCACTTTTAACAATTAGCTGTTTAGAATAAAACTTCCTGAAATATTTGAAAAGTTTGATCGATTTCGTTAAAGGAATTCAGGATATTTATCAAAATACATTTCTACACTTTACATTAACTCATTAATAAGCATCTTTCCTCCATTAAAAGAAACTTTCATTCTTATGCAAATCTAAGTTAACAGTGAACATCTCATCCACCTGTCTTTGTTCTGTTGTTACCAGAATGATGTCGAGAACACAAACTGATGTTCTTTATTTGCACTTTGAACTGTTTATAATAAACTCATTGTTTCATGTAATGTTTCCAGTCTGATTTATTTTGGCCACGTCCTGTGGTGAATGATAAGAATCGTATTTCATTGTACGGACAGGTGTTTCTATTATTTTGTCCACCTCATAAACATCAGTGAGGCTGTGCCACAGAACAAACACGATGCAGTTGTCGTTCAGCCCTCTGAAACAGTGGGGTTTTAGTGGAGTGTATGATAAGTCACTATATTGTGTTAACACACACGTTAGGACGTTTCTGTCCAACATTGTGACTTCTGTTAAAAAAATTTGCCCTTCATGAAGTTTTAACTCTCACCTGATTATTCTAACATTGTGACGTCACATATTGACCTTTTTCTCATAAAATTAGTGTTTCTCAGACATTGCTAATTTATTCTTAGTGTTTCTTTTTATAAAATGCATTTAAGTAATATAATTATTCCCATTTCCTCTAAAATACTGTCTTAACTGTTTAACAACTGCAACTCAATTCTCCTTAATCTCTTATACTCTATACTATAATCTCTCTTAACACTTCTTACTCAAAACATTTCACTTTATTCTCATCCACTGAATTTTTAAGAAACATTTTTTTAATATTTAGTTTTTATGAAGCTGTAACTATACTGATTATTCTCTCTATAGAATATAGTATTTTAAGGTTGTGACTTCTTTCATAATATATGTAACTATATTACTGTAATATCACAGGTTTTCCTCATAAAACTGACTTTTCTTATATTTCACTGTAATAAAATTCATCATTATTTTCAGTTGCGTCCTTGTGATCTGTACTTTCTGACAGACTTGATGATGATAATAAACACAGGACACAGTTTTCCTCTTTCTTTGTAAAATAATTCTCAATAAACTTAATTTATTCACAAACTGCTTTTCAAATTTCCATGTTGTCATTGTTGTTTTTTTAAATCACATACAATAAAAAACATTTCTAAAAGACGAGATGTCCGAGTGTCTCGCTAACTTTGTACACGACTGCTCCTCTTCTGTCCTGAACTTTATTTTATTTTTTACAAACACGATGTGTTCATCGCCGACAAGTCGCCGCGCTCAGACATCAGATTAGAAATATTAAGAAAGAACAGCAGAAAATAATAAACAGACTCGAAGTTTAACAGCTACAGGACAAACGTTTCCTTTTCTTCTCCGTTACTTTTTTCATCTTAATGTTTTGATTTACAGAATAATAGAATATGTTCAGTTAAGGCTTATGCTGAGTGTTATGGACTGATCAACAGAAACCAAACTACAAACCGGGGGGGGTGTCACAGGGACAGTGTGTGTGTGTGTGTGTGTGTTACAGGGCCATTATTTCTCGATACATCAACTTGTTTAAATGCAATTGTTCAAAAAAAAGATCAATAAATATAGTAAATATGTCAAATCGGCCCTTTCTATTACCTGAAAATGAAATTAGCAGCACGTGAAGCTAACAAGCTAATAATGAAATGTTCAGCTGGATATTATTTGTGTCCGTACAGGAGTTGAAAGAGGTTAGCTTAGCTTAGCATAAAGACCACCACTGTGAAAGCTCATTAGATTCTTTAGTTTAATTCAAACACAGCCAAAGTCTTTGTGTCTTTGTGTTTTGAGATAAGTGCTAACATTAGCATGCTAACACAACAACAATAACATTAAAATGATGATGTTAAGCAAATCTAGATAATTAGATATTAATAATTTAGGTCACCAGTATTCTGTTATTCTTTAATTACCAATAAGAAAATTACAGCTGAGGCTGAAATGTCAGTTTTGAAGGAATCTATAAGTTATATATGAAAATAAAACTGATCTGATCATTAGGCTGTTAGAATTTTCCAGACTCTAACATGGTAACGTGTAATTTGTTATGATTTTTTTTACTTTTTAATGGATTTTACTCTAAATCTGTCCATGAGAGTTAAAATCTTGAACTCTTCATAGCCATGACAGCAGCTTGAAATGTGCCACTACTGGTGTTTTATAGGTGTCACCAAAACCCAAAACCCGTGTTGGCAAACTGCAGTTTTTAGGTCTGAACTAATGCTGCGTTCATACAATGATGGAGAGAACCACAAACATTACTGTGATCAGTCCTTAGTTCAAACCGTGTGACACCAGATAAACAGCCTGGATCAGCTTCTTGTGTTGTGTTACATGTTTGTAGTAATTTTCTGATCCAAATAAATCCATAAAATGAATGGATTGTATCAGGGTTAATACTGGAAACCATACGATGTGAAACTAAGAGGCTCGTGGGTCCTGGTCTTGATGCTAAGCTGGACTAACCACTGATACGCTGGATGCTGAAAAACATTTTCACCTCAGCAACGTGACACATGAACAGAAAAACACAAAGTGAAAAAGCATTTTGACCTCAGAAACTAAACATAACAGCAGAAAAACAATGTCATTTTTTAAGTTTCAATGAGAACTTGAACAGAAACGGTGCTGCCACAGTCAAATGATCAATAATGATCCATCACAGTCGACACACAGCGTTCAGGGACAAACCTACACCTGAGGCCTGAAACAAACAACCTGAGCAGAGTGTGACTATGTGCGTTATGGGTAAAGTGTATGAATTACAGTACAGGGTGTGTACATGTAGGTGTGTTTTATGTGTGACAAGGACATTATGTGTGTATACACGTTTTAGAATATTCCTGTTTATGCGACTGTCTCCTGAATTTGAGTTTCTAACTATCTTTTATGCTTTTTTTCAGTAGCAAATCTTCCACTCTCGGATGTCTGTTGTGTCCTTGAACGCATCACTGAAGTGAGGTCTGATAAGAGTTTCTGGTCACTTCTGTCGTCGACTGTGATGGATTCTCTGACTGCACGGTGATTTTCATGCCCAGTATGAAAGAACAGGAATGTGAAGTTTGGTTCTTTAAATGTACAGAACACAGGTCATGTGGTCCTTTTTCATGAGTGGGAGTAAATATATCATAAAACCTGCAGAACTGTACCAACAACAGTCACGTCTGGTTTGTTTTTAGCAGCATAAATTAACCTAAAGCAGATTTCAGAGTGAAAAATCAGAGTGAAACACTTCAGTGTTAACATTGAACATCTCTTTAAATTCATAATCTTGACTTTTTCTTCGATGTGATTTTGCCAGTTTTACACCGACAGCTTTTGTTCGATGGAAACAGTAGAAAAACATGTTTATTGAGCGTATCAGCACAAGGACATAAACTAACTAGAGAGGATCCATGTCAGTTGGACTCAAACTGGTCGTGAGAACTGTTGGTTTAGTGTGAGACCTGAACAATTAACAACCTGTCCATCAGAAATCAGGTTTCTAGCAGGTTAGGGATTTGAGAGAATTCCTGACAAACACAAATTTTTTTAACATTTGATCGTTTCCTCATTTGTACCTTTTAGCTCCATCTGCTTCTCATCCCAACAGACTCCTACATGTCCCCTGATGGTTGTGGATGGATAAGTGCAATAATTCACATTTAACTCTGAGTTTCTGGAAATTTGTGCTAAACTTGGACGTAGTTGAGTAGTTTACAAAGTAGGATTAAAATGTGTAGTGAGAATCAACACATAATAAAACATATACAGTGTTTGTTCAGCTTTAGACCTTCAGATCGTACCAGTACACACACACACACACGGTGAGTGTTTGCAGTGTTTTCCATTGACAGGTGTGCGCGACAGGAATGTGGGAACAACAGCATCAGTGGCTACCTGCCCTCAGTGAAGCCTGATGAGACGACGCCAAAAAGCACCAGCAAACCTGAACGCATCACCACACCGAGGTCACATGACTCTGACCTCATAGTGTTTCTTGCTTTTGATGCCAGACCAGACTCTGAACCATCGACGTTTAATAAATAATGAAAGACTTGATTCTGGTTGAACTCGCTCACGTTAACATGATCGAAACTCCTCAATATGAACATGACGTTTATGACATGTTACGACATTTGATTCATTTCATTATGAGAGTCTCTCAGCACATTTTGACCAACATGAACTTGATTCTAGTGCTGGTCCAGAGTTGGTTCAGACTGTGAACCTTCTACAAACTGGTTTGATTATCCAGAAGGCAGAGAGCCACCGTAGAGCCTCACGTCACTACATACGTCTGCAAAGCTGTAGTTTAGTTGATCTTGTTGGTCGTGATAATGCAGCCCCTGACACAATCGGTTCTTGGTTCTAGACCAGCAAAGAGTTGCTGCTACTCTGGAACTAGTTTTCCTGGGCCAGTTCTCAGGCTCAGAGTCAGCCCTGGAAAAGGGTCTCTTGTGATTTTCAACATAATTCTTCTTGTTTTCTGTCTAAAACCTTCTGAAGTTACGACAGATATGATTTGCTCGTGCTCGTCGGTCACGTTTAGTTGGCAAATGGCTGCAAAACACAGACTAAATGATACTAGAATCATTCTTATGGTCACGGTTATTAAAGATCTAACAGGATTTTAAATGAGGTTTTGTTACTTCAGGAACACGAGTCCAAAGTTCTGGTTTCACTTCGGCTCTCTGTCTTTTCAATGATGAAAAATATTCTATATAAATGTAGTAAATATGATTTTTCAATCACTACTTTGCATTTATATTGTCTTAAAACGTCACAATGATTGAAGAAAGCCACCAAAAAGTTAAAAAGGAGCCAAAATGATCCAATCAAATGTGTCACAGACACAGATGTTTGTGTTTCTGTGTGACTGTTTTTAACCTCGAATTAAACACGGAAACTAAAACGCAGATCTGTCTTTAGTGCAGATGTGGACGACCTGACCCTTTAAAGTCCTGACTTCAGATTTAAGCTGCTCTTTAAAATAAGTGGTCTGATCTGGTTTGTGCGATAGGCGTGGTGACAGTGGTTCAGGTTGGAGTTGCAGTGTGACGACAGCCTCATCAGACTGGAGTGTGTTACCTGAGACTCAGCAGCTGTGTGGTGGAAGACACCTGGATGCTGAGGGACACCTGGACAGCCTGAGTCCAGTCACAGAAGTGGGAAAACTCTGCATCTGGGCTTCAGACACCAGAACAAGTTGAGGGTTTAGGTGGGAATGCTGACGGTGCAGGATGCAGGATTATGTTTTTAGAGGTAGCTGAAGGTCAGATGCAGCAGTGATTTTCCTGTGAAACACTGTGCAGCCTGGGACTCAGGGTGTCGAGGTTTCGTCTCATCACAGGCGATCAGAGAGATCCTCACTTTAAAAACAAACCGCAAAGAGGATTCCCAGAGAGGCCACAACGCTGAGTCTCTAACGGTGGTAGTCAGATCATCACTGTTGTCCTCAATCAGCTCATCCAATGAGAGAAGGCGTTGTTCCTGAGAGCCTTGCTGATTGGTGGCAAGGAGGCGGGAGTGTTGTGGTCCAGGGAGAGGGGAGGGTTTCAGATCATTTCAAATTCAAACTAAATTAAAAACCGAAACAGAGAACAGCCTTCCATTTACAAATCTGTCAGTTTTCTTCTATTAAGTTCAAGTCGAGTTCTGTACAGTCCCTCTCAAACACCGCCTGCTGCGCCGCCTCACGCTCATCAGCTTCCTCCTCCCTGTCGTCGTCGTCGTCGTCGTCGTCGTCATCGTCCTCGCGGCACTCCTCGTCACTCTCGCTCAGCGGCCCGATGCTGGTCCTGCCCAGGCACTCGGCCGGCGAGCAGGAGCCGCGGAAGTCGCCCATGAAGGACTCCATGCCCATGCAGAGGTCACCGCCGCAGGCCAGCCTGCCTCCGCCGCGCTCCAGACACTGCGGGTCGATGCTGCGGGTCTGCAGGGACGACACCACGAGAAACAAGATATAAGTTCTACTGCAGAACCCAACACTCGTAATAAAATGACTTGAAAACCATTTCAAAACCTTTTCCTGCGTTATGTGAAAATTACATACATGTAAATATGATGATATTCATGTCACTGATGCAGCCTTTTCAACACACCACAACTAGCTGGTCTCTATCAGTGCACTGAACTTTTCCCTCCTCTGGTTTAGAGACAGTGTAAATTTCATTCATGCTCACTTCACAGAGCGTGTGTCTGAGTCACGTCATCGTGGTCGGTGCACGCCTCTCAATTATTGAAACTCTGCATCTCACTAGCACACAACTCCTCGTTGATCTGAGGGAAACCAGACACAACCCGTTCCTTCTAACAATAAGATACCAACATATGTACTCAGCACAGGCACCACAGTGCAGTGTTCACACACCAACAACAACCGTTTAGCTTCACCTGCTTCTTGTTGTGCTGCAGGTCTAACTACATGCTGCTGCAGACTGTGTGAACCCACCTCAGACGTGAGCCTCCGCTCTCAGAAAGCATGTTCTGTCTTTCAGAAGGCAGCACTACATCTAAAACTGTCCTGTGCTCAGCTGTGTGTGTGAGACGAGCCGTTTAATGAGGAGAAATGAAAATCAAATCAGAACTGAACCAAAACTTTAAGTTATGAGAAGCTCGTTTGTCAACCACTGCTCTCAGTTAACATCCAGTGATTTAACATTTCTGTTGTGGAGAAGCAACTATTAGATCTTCTCTCTACACTGAAACCTTCAAAACGTGTCTCAACAGCCGCCTCTTTTCTATTAAAAGACATTTTTTGTGCAGAGCTGTTGTGTTTTTTTCTCTCATTTTTGTTGTTCACATTTGACCAACATCTGGTTTTAAATGTGCTGTGTGATACCTGAGTCATCTTGGTGAAGTCCAGGATGGGTCGGGCACAGGGTCTGTCGGGGTCGCGGCGTCTCTTCAGACCCGGTTTGAGCAGCAGCAGGTCGCAGGGCTGCGAGTGGCAGCGCGGCAGCTGCGGCGGGAGACTGCGCCGCAGAGAGGACGGCGTGCTGCAGGCTGAGGAGGGCGAGGCGGGCACCGGCCCCCCTCCGGTCGCTCCGGACACGGCAGAGCAGCCCGGTGGAGGCGCCGCTGCTTGGCTTGGCACGGGAGGCGGCGGCAGGAAGGTGGCGGCAGCCGAGTCTCTGATGAGAACGGGGGAGAGGGAGAAACGCCTCTGAGGAGGGGGAGGTGGGTGAAGGGGAGAGGGAGAGGAGGAGCAGGATGAGGGTGAGGGGAAGAAGCAGCAGCAGGCGCCTCCACCCGCCGCCGCCTCGCTGGGGTCCCAGGGGAAGCTCCAGGGGAGGGGGGAGTCCGGAGACAGTGCCAGGCTGAAGAAGGTGGGGCTGGACGAGGAGTGCAGCGACGAGTTCAGGGAGGAGCTGGGAGCACGCAGAGGACAAGCTCCTCCCCCCGCCGCTCCAGCCCCTATAACCCCTCCCGCTACAACCGCTCCCCCACCCGTGGCCCCTCCCCCCACTGCCCCATGACACTGCTGACGACTGACGGGAGTCCAGACCCGAGAGGCACTGGGCCGCCAGGTGTAGCGGCAGCGCGACAGGTCCTCGGGCACCGACAGAGAGCGACAGTGACGTTTGGGGGGCGGTGGAGGAGGCGGAGGGGGGCCGGGGCCAGGGCCGGGAGGGGCCGCCGCTCCGGGGAGGGACAGCTCGGACGCTGAGGTGCTGGGCGCCAGAGGCCGGTGCTGCTGCGGCTGAGAGGGGGCGCCGTCCAGGGGGTCGCCCCCCTCCTGCAGGTGAGCATCAGGGGGCACCAGGGGCACGGGGCCAGGGGGGAAACTAGAGCTCAGTAACCCCCCCTGCAGGCTGGACTTGGAGGGAGGGCAGAGCTGCCAGTAGCTGCTCTCTGAGGACAGAGACGAGAAAACGTGACGTTTACTTTATTTTCTGATTGTTACTTTGTCCAAATCATTTTCAGTTGAAACACATCTGGACTGATTCATGTTTAAATCCACTGTGGAGTCAAAATGGTTAAAACATGGACATGGACAAGTGTAGGAGAAAAATAAAAAATACAGCTGAAGAGACGGAACTTATGACTCAATAATAAAAGTGAGAAATATAATTTCATTATTAACCTTTACTTTGAACCGTTTGTGGCTGCAGCTGTTGGATCACCATCAGTATTTCTGCTACGTCCTTAACAGATATTTATAAGCAGCACAACTTTACGGAAATGAAAAACTAAAATGACTTTTACACTCACCAGGCATCAAGCCATCTGGGGGCCAGCACTCTGCGAGGGTTTTCGGGTCCAGCAGGGACTAAAGGATAAAAAGACAGACGGTCAAACATGTCTAATTTTACTACTAATACAATCACTGCATGTCGTTAACAGTAACTACGGACATATTGGATCATACACATTTTTGGAGCCAAATGTGTCTAAAACTTGTGAGAAATGTACAAACGTTTTTTTAACCATGTGGAGTCGCTTTAATTTTTGATTTTCTCTGCATTCACTTTAAATCATCGTTACTCTACGTGTGCAGTGTTGTTTTTTGTATCTGCTCAGTCTCAGCTGTAATTATGTTGGTTTAACAAATAGAAAGCTGCCAGACAATGAAATAGAAGCAAAAATCACACAGACGGCAGTAAAAATATTCTTTCTGCATCTCTTTATTTAGTGAGAATCACTGATTTTATTATTAATAATCAGCTTAATGTTGTAGAAATGTATTATTTTACTGTTTATTCACACAAAACATCTCTACAAGCTTTCCAATTAAACTTATGGTCACATTAATATACGAGCAGAGCCTGCTGTGGGTTTTACTGGAGCATCATCTAGTGGACATTTAACAGAACTGCAGCTTCAGCTTTGACTTCAACACTGAGCTGATTAAAACCTGCTGCAGCGTTTGGATTTTAAATGTTAATTTAATTACAATCAATTAAAACTGATTCAGAGGACAACAACAGATTTATGTGGCGGCCTGATTAAACTAAAGATCAGACAGAACTTAATTCATCCGGAAAGATGTTTTACATATTACAGAAAATATAAAATGATTAAATATGCTTTTCCATCCACCCATCCATTTTCTTAACCGCTTGTCCTCGTAAGGGTCACGGGGGGTGCTGGAGCCTATCCCAGCTGTCATCGGGCGAGAGGCGGGGTACACCCTGGACAGGTCTAAATATGTTTTTACATGCTTAAATTTCAGCAGCTTTATTTATCTTTTTATTACGAGCTTAACAGTAAATCTGATCTCAAGTGATTCAGGCTGAGGAATCCTGTCGTCTGACTTTATGGTTTCTTCAGTATCTCCATCATATTAGTTAATTTCTGAAGATTTGTTATATTCCTGTGACTTAATAATAATAATAATAATAATACATGTTCTTCTGCATCACTGTAAAATATAAATAAAATAATGACTTGACAATCATTTAAAACCTGTATTTGATTCAAAATAGCACAAAGACACATCTGTGCAGCACACATCTGATTCTGTGCTCAGGAACAGCTCTGAGAACCACTGTCACTGAACACGGTTCATCCTGCTGCCTTCTCTAAGCTCGAGCTCATTTAAGATGGACTGAGGTGAAGTGGAAACCTGCCAGACCACATTCTGCACGTAACAGCGTGGCTCCGTAATAAAAGAGTCCAAGTGCTAAACTGGCCTGCCTGCAGTCCAGACCTGAAAACATTTGGCTGGTATGAAGTGAAAATATGACAAGAGCCCAAACTGTGCAGCTCAAATCCTCAAACGAGAGTGGGAATAATTTCACTTTCAAAACTAAAGCAGTGTTGTTGCATCAAATCACAGTAAGAAGATAATTTTACGAAAGCAATAAAATGTCTCAGTTTCAACATGCGTTTCTGTACTATTTTCAATCAAATACAGGTTTTAAATGATTTGCAAATCATTGTTTTTATTTACTTTTTACACGATGTCCCAGCGTTGGACTCTGGGTTTTACATGTTAGTGTTAGAGAACTTTAAATAAAGGGGGAGATGTGACCCTGCTTCTTTGTCTTTCATAATCACATGATGTGTGAACTGAACACGGTTTAGCTGGATTGTGATGCTGCAGGTGGAGGTGAGACTCACCAGGTAGAAGTCCCCTGGCTGAGAAGGGTCGCCTTCCAGAGTCTGCTTCCTCAGGCTCTCCACCAGCAGCGTGACCACAGCATGGTGGCAGGGGACAGGGGGGCCGAGGGGGGAGATGGGGGACGGAGGAGGAGAAAATGGGGAGGAGAGGGGAGGAGGAGGAAGAGAAAGAGGAAAAGGAGAAGGGAGGGGAGAGCCACGCCCGTCTGTATGTCTGTCTGTTTGGTCCGTCGCAGGAGGAGGAGAGACGTGGGGAGGGAGCGCTGAGGGTGAGACTCCTCCTCCTTACCACCTCAGGGCCAGGTAGCCCCGCCCACTCTCACGAGGACATCGTCAGGAAGCTGTTGCCCCCGGCAACGCACCTGGAGAAGGTGAGAGTCACATGTTCATTAAACAGCTGCAGTGTTCACCAAATTAAATTTAAGACTTACAGCGTTTAACGTGAAATGGATTTAAAACCTTATAACAGTCGACGAGACAGAACAAAAGGGATGCAAAACTAGTTCAGAGACAAAAAAAAAAAAAAAAGTAGAGATAGAAATCAACTACAAAGAGGAACAAACGACTAAGAGATGCAAAACGAACAGAGACTAAAAAGAAGCACAAAAGGATGCAAAATGACCACAATGAGAACAGGCTTACTACAAGTGATTAACTTAAATTATTGACTTAATACAGTGCAAAATAGCCACAAACAAATGTAAAATAACGAATAATATAAATAAAAGAATACGAATAGATGTAAAACAAGTATAAAGGGATGCAAAATGACTACATGGAGAAGTAAAATGAGAACAAAATGAAGCAAAGTTAGTACAAAGGGACAAAACAAGTTCAGATACAGAAAACATGTGTGAAAAGATGCAACAAAACCACAAGTTGATAGACATGGAAAATGTGTAGAAAGGGATGCAAAACAAGTTCAGATACAGAAAACAACTATAAAACAACCACAGAGACACAAGCACAAATTGAAGGAAAATAATCACAAACAGAAGCAGAGATCCAAAATTAGTTCAAACCAACCACAATGGGTCAGAAAACAACTACAAAAAAGACACAAAATGAGCACAGAACCACAAATGAGTACAGAGACCAAAAAGGAGTACAAGGGGTTGCAAAAACTGTACAGAGACACAAAACAAGCAGAAAAGGGCGTAAAAACCAACAGATGCTAAACAAGTTGAAAGGGATGCAAAACAAGTGCATGAGGACGCAAAATGAGCACACAGAAAAGCAAAACGTCCACAAATGGACACAAAATGAGTAGAGAAACTTAAGATGAGAAAAAAAAGGATGCAAAATAACCACAAATGGACATAATATCAACCAAAAAGGCACATAAACAAGTACACCTGAGTCAACCTCAGTCTGGGGGATGTACAGTACGAAACAGAATATATTTGTTTTTTAAATCGACTCATTATTTCGGCGCTAAACATCGTACGTGCTGCTTTGTTGTACTGGTGCAGGTCGTCTGTGCTTCATGCAGCATGAAATGAATGTTTGTTTTTTTACTGTTGGGACTGAGACACAGAGCCCATGTTCAGCTGGGCTTTAAGGAATAACAACATTTTCATTTTGTCTGACAATTAAAACGATCAATTGTTAAAGAAAATCTACTGTCAGATGTGTTCATAATGAAAACAACGTCGTACAGTTCTCTAAATAGTACAAAAGTACAAGTACTCTGCTAAGAAAGTGATTTTTCTGGGCATCGATCCAACTGTGTGACTGATAAAAACAAGGTACTTTAAACACCATCGAACTTGATGCTGTTGATAACAGGAGGGGACAAGTCTCGTCCTGATTTGTTCCTCAATAATAATCAATAATTGATGAATCAATAATAATAAATTATCATTTATTGTATTTTAAGAACCAGCATCTGCAAATTAACTAAAGCTGTGAGATACATGAAGTGGAGTAAAAACCACAACATTTCCCTTAGAAACACAGTAGAAACATTTAAGTGAAGTACAAGCACCTCAAAACTGTACTGAAGCACAGTACTTGTAAGTAAATGTACTTCGTTACTTCCAGCCTGAGCCCCTGGCTGCTCTCTTAGGGGTAGAAACTGGCTTATTCTGAGGTTAGCAGCGGTGTTACTGAGGGTCCAGTGAAACACGTGGTTGGTTCTGGTTAAATAATGGCTCTGGGGGCTCGCAGGTGACAGCCTGTCCCCGGCAGCGGAGGCCTCTGTGCAGCCTGAGCCGCCTCTCTGATCCCGGACTCTCTGAGGCCGCTGGGCATCTCCGACTGCTGCTAGCTTGTGGCTAACACATCCCATTGTTTTCAGTGAGGGATGCTAACACGCTTGGATAGCGGTTTACCCGGGTGATTGGAGGATAAATCCGGGCATGTCACTGAGAAATGTTGACACAAATACGGTGTAGAGAACTAAAACAATTCAGATTTACAGTTATTATTGAGTCAGCGGGTTAAATCACCGAGCTAGTTAGCGGTGACAGTTAGCTTGCTATAAATAATAATTTCGTTATTACTTTCAAGGTCGGCACAATACGTTCAGCTATTTTGCCCGTTGAAACACAATTGTTGACTGAATATTGCGTCTCCTTCACCGCCTCACAGGCTCCGGGGGCTGCGGCCGGTCTGCTCCGTGGGTCTGCGAGGCTAACGGGGAGCTACACCGGCCGCCTGACTGCATCCAGGGGCAGCAGCGGCGAGCTAACGCGGCTAACTAACTAACGCGTTAGCCGCAAACAAACCAGCGGTTATCTAAAGGGGCATTTCTCCATTATCATCGCTCCTCCGGGCGCCTGCTGAGAGAAGTTAATTCTGATTAAACCTGGATGTCAAACAGGTTCATTCACAGGCGAAACCAGCGGCAGCTGCCGATAATAACAGCGGCGGTGACGATAACGTCTGGCCGGCCTGTGAGCTCTCTGTGCGGCGTGTGGGGAGGAAAACACGGCGGGATGCTGCGGGACGGATCAGCCGGACTAGTTAGCTCCTGTCGCCGATATGTAACCAGCAAACAGTCGCTGTTTCTCCGCCGGCTGACACGCTTACCTTGTGTGGCGGCTCCTCCAGGTGAAGCGGCTCCGGTGGGCGCAGACAGCGGCGGAGCTCGGTGTATTGACCCAGTGTTATTAAAGAGCAGCGCGCCGCCTGTCACCGCAGAACCCCGCACAATGAATTAAAACGTGGCTGTAACCGCATCGAGCGGCCGCTGCACGGTGCGGGACAAACGTCAGCAGCGGCTGTGATCAGTGTCCGGTGTCCTGTAATGATTAAAACACCATAATGATGGAGAAAACGCGTGCATACGCCCGTGTGCGGGAGGTGTTCATAAATAACAGTTACGGTGCCAGGCGGGGGGAGGACGGGGAGGAGGGGCGCTGCTACACCCCCCAGCACCTGCACATTAATTAAATTTTATTATAGTTTTATCATATATTCAGTCCAACTAACCGCTGCTTATTAAAACATTAATCTAATAACAATAAACGCGGCTTGGTTCGCGTGAGAAGAAGCGTTCAGAGCCCAAAGGATGATGGGAGATGTAGTTTAGAGGCTGATCACAGCAGCTTGTTTACAGCAGCAGATCTGCGGTCATTTCTGCTGAGGTTTCACTTGCAGACGTTTAAGAGGTGAAACAGTGGAGTAAAAAGAAAAAGATTGTTCGCCGTCACATCAGACTGATGCTGCAGCAGAGGAGACGCCTCCACCCTCTGCAGACCACCACCTCCATCACCTGCAGAACTACTGCTCTGTCAGGGACCAGGTAGAGGGGGTAACGTACGTGCGTCTGATGTTAACACTGACAGGGACAGAAAACAGCAGTCAGTCAGACACATTAAAAGTGAGGATATACAATTAATATTCACTGATACAGAGCTTGTGTGATGGAGAAAATATTAACAGGACACCAGAAACATCCATATTATTATTTGGAAGATTTATATTAATGCATTAATGCTTTTTAAATGCTGGATATGGACGCTAGTTTACACCAGTAAAAAAAAAAAGAAAAAAATATGACTTGATATAATCACAATTTTCACTAAATTATATTGTATCTTATATTTTTTCCCTTTTATCAAATGATTTTGATTAAATTCTAATAAAAAGTGATTTGATAAAACAAACCTTTTACTTCTTTTGTCCCAATTTTGACTGAACTTTTTCATGACCAACTTTTCTTCTTTAATTCTGTCATTTTGTTCTTATTTCATTGTTTTGATTTATTTTAATTTATTTGCATCATTATAGTTCTGAAAATCATCACATCTTTTTTTTTTTTTACATAATCATATGCTTAGAGAGAAAGTGAAATAATGTCTGTGTGGTGGTAAATGAAAAAAAATAAAAAAAAATAAATAAAATGGAATCACATTTTTCGCAAAAAGCAAGTTACCGTCTGACTTTGAAGAACGAAACAGGTCAATGTCTGAATTTAACACTTTATTTACATCTTTATTAATCACATCTTTACGTTTTGCTCTTGATATTCAAGCAGCACAAAATGACAAATTGAGAAACAAGAAAGTAAAAGAAAACTCTCAAACAACACAAAAAGACAGCCTTTTCCCCTCCAGTAATGAAGATGGTTGTTTTTTAGAAAAAACATGGCCGTACAGGACGAGGAGGAGCTTGATCCAGACAGCAGAGCACGAAGGTGAAGGTGGACTGAAGACGACAACCAAGTGATAAATTAATAAACTCATAAATAAGTGATTTGAAGCAAAAAAAAGAAGAAGAAAAGAGCAGCTTTTCCATCAGTGCAGGACTTTTAAAACTAAAACACGATGCAGGTGAGACGTGCGACATCAGACACAGTCGAACACAAACGTTTAAAGTGCTAATTATAGTAACGTGCTCAGGTCAAAATGTCCAGCTGTCCGACCTGAGGACACGTTCAAGAGCAGCCGGGAAACAAACCCTTTCAGGGCTGAGGGACAGGAGGAGGAAGGTGGCTCCTCCTCGGTCTCTTCAGGTCGCAGCCCCCCCGCTCACACCGTGGAGGGGCGGATGTAGCTCGGATCAAGGACTAATCACATCCCTGCTGTCGTTACAGTAAATCTTCAGTTATCTTAAAAAGACAAATGTTCTGGGTACTAGAAACCACACAAACGTCACTCGGACAAGCTCAGAATCAGCAGATAAGGTCCAGACCGAGTTTACTTCAGGACTGGGTCTGTGAGACCAGATGATGGAGCCTCGTTTGGTTCAGACCAGTCGGATCAGTACGGATTCCAGAGCTGGTCAGAAAACACAGGAACCTGCTGGTCATCAGAGCTGAAATCTACAAGGAGACAGAAACAGAGTCACGCATCAGTGACCCGAGCGTCCAGAACCACCCACGTGACCTGTATGACCTCACCTTGGCTGTGGTCGGCCTCCATCAGGAGGCGGAGCCAGTCGTTCATATCGTCGTTGTCCAGCTGACTCCTGAAGGAGTAACTGAGGCCGGGCGGAGAGCGAAGAGTCCGGTGGCTCGTCTCAGCCTCCTGCCAGAGAGGAAAACAAACCGTCTGATAAAACGACAAACACATTTTCACGTTTGTGCTCATAATGGTTTAAAGCTACATTTTTAAGCCATCTAGCGGTAGTGTCGTCCGAAATGCCAAATACTGACACTGTTCGAACATCCATGTCTCTGTCACATTACCGGGGAGAGCGGGATGGTCCAGGGTCCGGGCAGCTCCAGCGGCGTCCCGGCCGACGGAAGAGAGACAGAGGAGGCTTTAGAAGCTGCTGGAGTGTCCTTCTCTCTCAGCTTCTCTCTCCCGTCCTCACACAGATCAGAGGTCATCTTCGCCAGCTGGCTCTGCCTGCAGGAACCATAAAGAGGACTCACCATCAGGAGTCTGTTCATCTTAACGTCTACTACAGACAGAAGGGTCCAATGTACCAACATCACAGGGAAACAAAGAAGAAGTTTAGACCGTATCGTCTGTACTCGGTGCCATGTTATTCTACAGTTTCTTATTTCACCTTCAGAATAGAACGAACCATTTCTAAAGTAGAAATCTATCAACAGATGACACATTTGAAGACTTTTACTTGGATTGAATATAACATGTAGCCGATTAAACAAAAACATTAAGTCTGGTCTCCACCTACAGCTGCTCCACCGGGTCCTGTGGGTCAGTGACGTCCGGCTGGTTGTCAGTCGGAGGGTCCCACAGGTGCAGCGCTCGCCTCCACAGACGCACCTGCATGTCCCAGGAGCGCCGGCTGTACTTCCTGTACTTGTTGGGAGTGGACGGGTGGAGCTTCGGGTCCCTGAGGTGTCTGAGGAGCAGAAGACAGTTTAAAGATGACTATTCTGCGTCTCTTTTAATAACCACATTATTAAATATGTCATTAAGCGTGACACGTCTCCTTTCCCCAACAGGTGAAGGTGGGTCAGTAGGTGGCGTTTGATGTCTAACCCGTCACACAGTGTGATGCTGCTGACACCAACTCATCGCTGTCAGCTGAGTGTGAGTGTGAGCGTGAGTTTCCTCACTTGGGGACTTGCTGCAGGTAGTTCTGGTAGCCGCTGGTGTTCTTGCCGTACTGGATCTGTTTCTGCCGTCGTTTCAGAACTGCTGCGTTGGTCTCGGTGTTGGCCGGGTCCGGCAGGCGGGGGTAGCAGCGACTGATCTGGTGCCTGCAGGGACAAAGGATCTGGGCTGTTAGTGAGAACCCCACTTTGTTTCACTGATCTCAGTCCAGTTTTAGATCCTCGGCTCATATTGTAGACAAAACACTTTGGTGTAATATACAACTTCAGCTCTTATCTACTGAAATGTGACGATTTGCTGTGTGTGTTTGCGTTGTGTTGGACCAAACACTGGGTTCTGGGCTTTTCCTCATTGTCTGATTTTTCCAGAACCAATGAATCAAACAATGAAGAAGCTGCATTTCATACACAATAGTTGAAAGATTTGCTCCACATAGAAATGACAACAGTAAAATTCTGTTTACACTCTAATGAATCACTAATAATTTAATGGCAACAGTTAAGTACGTTTACTTAATGTTATTTTGATGAGTACTTTAACTTCCTCCACTGCTTTTTTATTAGTGTATACATTTTTTATTTTATTTGTCAGACTGTACCGACCTCTTGTCCAGGTCGTCCGTCCCCACAGCCACGCTGCTCGTCGACACTTTGAGGATACAACGCTCCAGGATGGACGGCCTGAAGAAACACAGCGTGGTGACGACAGAGTTTATGAGAACAGGAGGTTTAATACACAAACAATCATTCTCCAGTTTCACCTGCAGCTTTTCAGAACTTTGCGCCAAAAAATAAGTTTGGTTTGTTGTTTGTAGATCAACAGTGAGAACTACTGAACTACACAGCAAACTGGAGTCTGTCAACTAGTCTGCTGCTGCAGAAACACAGCACATAAAAACTATGATTAACTGGTTATAGGCTCCTTCTACCTCTTATATGCACGTGTGCAGTATTGGGACTGAAGCCTAAAGCTGCTGCTTCGACATTTCTGCTTCACTGCTGTGTAAAATAAAAGCTGTTGGAAAAAGAAATGCAGCATCACTAGTGTGTCTCAGCTCTGACGGACTCCAGCGTCCTGCTCTGAGGGAAGATTAAAATAACTCGTGGTGGAACCTGCGAGGTTTGTTGCCGGCAGCTCGCTCTCTTCCTCGCAGGCTGCTCGCAGGAGGAGGCGACGGGATCGGAGAGACGTTACTGTGCAGGAGAAAAGAACAGAGTCAGAAAAACATTCTGCATCCTCTTTTTTTATCTCATTACATCTTCTGTCTTTTGTCTCTTCATTCCTTCTGTTCTTCCTGTCCTTTTGTCTTTTCCTCCATCAACTCTTTCTAAGCCTTTTATTCAGTCTGTCTATATTTCTTTACCCTTTATCTTTCCTCTCATCTCATCATTTTCTGAATCCTTGTTTTTTCTTCTTCATAATCTTCCAGAGCAGCAGACGATACCTTAGATTTTAACTTCTTTAAAGCAACATAAACCTTAAATTTATGATTTTTAGAAAAAAAATGATGTTTTTTTTTTTTTTTTGAAGAGTAAGAAACTTTTCATGTAGTTTTGTTGACCTGCAGAGTTTATTTCAGTTCTCATTTTCTAACTTGTTGCAGTAATCGAGCCTAAATCTCATAACAAAAAGCCCTCATAGAACCTTTTCCACCAAAGGAATCTTTAGCAGAACTTTGTTCCTCTACCTGCATTTCAAACTAAATTTAGTTCTGGCCTGTAGTTTTACCCCCGTGTTGCTACATCTGGCTAATGCTGGGATTTTGGCCCTGCTCCAAATCACAACACACTTGAGGGATTTTAACCTACAGAAAGTTCCTGACTTTAGTTCCTGTGAAAGAAAAGTACCAGGAACTTTACAGTGTAAGTCCTATGTAATTCAAGACTAGATTGAGACTGGATCTCTGTCTGCAGGGGATTTGATTAAAAACAGCATCAGACCTGATTCCTAACAAGAAGAAAACCTGGTAAAAAAAAAAAAACCTGTCCAGTTTTACAGGTGTGTTCCTCACCTGACCAGGCTGTCATAGACGGAGCTGCAGCCGGGGAGGAGCCATGGCTCGGGGGCAGACCATCCGGAGGAGGCGGCTGCCAACAGCGGGTCAGGGAGGCCGTTCAACATGGCGGTCGACCATCCCTTCACACAAACACACGACCACGGACTGAAACAGAAAAACAAGACTAAAAAAACTTTGATAATGTTTTGTATTAGTGTTTTTCCTTTCCACAGCTGCTCTCAGTTCCAAAGGAAAAAAAGAACCAGAACCAGAAAAAGATCAACACAAATACGAGCTACCAGTCAGACCACATCATGTCAGAGCCGCTGGGTTTAAACTCCACATCCACAATAAAGATGTTTATCAGTCTGTAGTGTTTCACACTGGAAGAGAACTAATGTTTACAGCATGCAGACCAAAAAAACACTACCCCCACTATATGGGACCCCCCCACACTGAAAGAAAAACTATGCTTGCAGTCTTTTTGTTTCTCTTTGAGCTCATTTTTAAATCTATTGTTGGTCACTTTGTCCTCTGAGCTCCGTGACTTTAAAACCAGAAACATTAACTGTTCTAGAGGCTCTAGAGGTCTGAGAGGTGATGGGACCCAGATCCTCTACACATACCGTACTTTCTCTTTGTGCTCATATGGAGCCTCTTTCTTCATTATGTGTCCATCTGTGGTTGTTTTGTGTCTTTAACTGAATTATAAAACTTTCAAACATGAAATATCAGTTGATATAATGTAACCCAGGTTTACAACAGCGTTTCTGTCCTGTGTCTGAAAGAAGCTTCAGAACCTGCTTGAGAAACTTGATGTTTTTAGGTTTTCTTCAGTGTCACATTAATCCAGAGACAGAAGTTTGAACATCGATGGGTGCACTGCAAACAGGAGCTGCTATCAGGTAGTTCGGGGACTTACTGGTCCAGAGTCAACAGAAAAACGGAGCTAAATATGTGACGTACAGTGACGCTATGACAATATACTGACGGTTCTCTTAGTTTATATAAGTGAAGCCTTTCAACATTAGCGCACCGTTAAAAAAAAATCACTTTGTATATAGTGACATTTTTAAAATGTCAACTTCTACATTGACTTTTGCGGATTTTACGATCCGTTTAGTCAGATCTGGCAACACGCAGACGCGCTGACACGTTTCCGCATCTAGTTTAGAGACAGAGATTTTAGTGAAATTGTAAAAGTGAGACGAACAAAGTCCGGATTAGTCCGGATTTTGTCCGACAGACGGTTCTGGGTGTATCCCGGGTTTTTCTCGGGACCTCCCGGATACTGAACGAACGTGTTGCTATTAAAACAAACCGTGTTTCGGTTGTTACCGACCTGGAGCAGCGCAGCGGGCTCTGAGCTGCTGTTTCCACTCCGCTGCTTGACATTTCTGCAGGTTAAGTTTGGCGCCTTCACTTTCAAACGGACAGACGACATTTGTTCCGCTTTTTCAGCTTTTTAATGAGTCGCACCTGAGGGGGGCGGGGCCTGCTGACGCCGCCCGACTCACCTGGGCTGCCTGATCCGGTCCACACGGACTCAGTGGGTAGATGCTGGAATGTAATTAATTATTTTCTCTACCTGAAGTATCCAGGTATTCACTGCAATACTTCGCTGTACTTTATATGTTTTTACTTTTACTTTAATTGAGTTTTTCTATTTTATGCCACTTTATGCTTTTACTCCACTACATTTCAGAGGGAAATGTTTTTACTGCAGCACATTAATCTGATATTTTGCACGTTAGGATTTTTGTACTTCAATACTTTAAGTACAGTTAAATACTTTCTTTTACTGTTTACATTTTCTTTTACTTTACCTCAAATTTACTACATTTACACACTAATATTGTACTTTGTACTGCACTTGCCTGATAACTCTAGTTATAAATTAATTTGCAGATTTTTTGTACATTAAGTGGTTCTATGTGTTGATGTGTATACTTTATTAGTTTTACTGAAGTGAACTGTTAGATGCAGTACTGTTACTTGTATCAGTAACACTACACTATTAGATATTACTTTTACTTAAAAATGTAAGTATTTTGAGTGAAAGTAGAAAAAAGCCTGCATTTATTCAAGTATTGTACTTAAGTACAGCTTTGATGTGCTTTACTTGAGTATTTTTACTTCTGTAACTTTATGCTTCTTCTCCTTTACAGCTGTGTACTTTTACTGCACTACATTAATTGTGAAGCTTTAGTTACTTTATTAATTTTTTACCATTGCTACAAAATATAATCAACAAATAAATAATGATGTTACTGATTAAACTGCAAATCAGTTTATAAAGTAGCTGAAATGAGTCAGTCTGCGTAAAGAGAACTTTTAATATATTACTGTGGTGTTTTACTAGTTACAATTACATCTATTATAATACTATTTCTTTCCTTATTATCATAGACTGCTTCCTTTTGGAAACTTGCACCCTGATTTAATGTCACAATCATCCTGTTTGTTAGCATTTGTTAGAGAAAAAAGTTTGTTAGTATTTGTTAGAGATAAATGTTTGTTAGTATTTGTTAGAGATAAATGTTTGTTAGTATTTGTTAGAGATAAAAGTTTGTTAGTATTTGTTAGAGATAAATGTTTGTTAGTAGTTGTTAGAAGCTGGTATTTTTGTTTGTGAACAGCAGGTGGCGCCGCGCCGCTGTCACGCTGCCATTAATAGAAGAAGACATTTTTGCGACAGTCGTATTCTGTAACTACGTAAACAAGATGGCGTCTGGTAGCGGGGTGAGTTCCTGATTTGAGTTTGTCTTTTTGTGTTAAAAATAAAAAATCAGTTGATTTTTATTTTAATATAAAATGGTCTATTTATCAGAGCTGCCAGCTGGTATGAGTGATTTAGTTTAAAATGTTCTTATAACAGTTTTAAGAGCTCGGATACGGCGCAGCTGCAAACAGCTAACAGTAGCTGGCCTGCTAACAGACTAAAATACAAAGGTTTGCGACTTTATTTAAAATGAAGCTGTGTTTTCTTAACATTATTTCACTGTTTCAATTCACCTTAGTGTGTGTGTTGATTTATTTGTGTCTGCTGTGCTGCCAAAATAGGTAAAAGCTGGATGAAATGTTAGCATAAGCACTGCTAGCAGTCAACAATAAGACTTCCGGTCAGACTCCTTCAGAATAAAATTACTGTCCACCATGAATTGTTTTGAAAATCGATTGTCTGTTTTTTTGGGGCAATGTGAACTCAATTCATTCAGGTTTGCACAATCAGGTCGAGACCTGAGAAGAAGACAAGTTTTATAGCTAAAAGAAAACAAAACAAAAACAGACAGCACAAAATTAGTGAAAACCAAACTTTTGAAATAAATGTTACACAAATCACGTCGTGATTTAAAACAAAACTTTAAAGCTGTTAAGAGAAATTTCTGACTAGTAGTTTATTACACTTAAAGGATCAATACCTTTAGGAGTGTAATAGATCACAAAGTCATGGTTCAGGTCATATTGTGGATTTTAAGTCATGGAACGAGTCATTTTTCAGATCAGCTCACCCCCAATAAAATGTAAAAAAAACCCAACAACAACTCACAATGCAGTATAGCCTAATTTTTATTTTAAAAAATTCCAAATAATTCAAAATACTCAATGGAGTTGGGGTTGAATTGATTTATTGTATTTACAAATCAACAGCGTACTAACTGGCAGTGGTGACGGGAGGTCAGGAGATGATTTTACTGGAGAAGACGCGGAACTAGATTAGAGACACCCAGTCCTCTCTGATTGTTCAGAGGTGTCACAGAGTGACAGTCATTGTCGAGACGAATCGTGTTTCCACTTTACTGAGAACCAGACAAGCTGTGATCACACGTCGACTGTGGGCATCTATTTCTTCCTAATGACTAATTTATCACATGTAACTGTAAACCACCACCGCTTTAATAAGTCAGCCATCGTTATTTAACGTCTCAAAGGCGATTATTGACTTACTGAGCTCACAGACTTTACAAAGTGTCTCCTTCAGTTTAGGAGAAAATTAAAAGATTGCTGATGGTGAAATAATGGCTGTAAATAAAAAGAATAATGATAAACTATAAATGACAAACAAATTGAATTAAAATGTGTCTAAACTTTTGACTGCATCTGTGCGTAAGTATCGCTGTGGACCAACAAGAAGTTATAAACGTTCTCTTTCTGACATTCAGCTGAGATTTTCTCCTGATTCCTCTTCTCTTCCAGTCCAGTAAGAATGACTTCCGTCGGAAGTGGGACAAGGACGAGTATGAAAACCTCGCACAGAAACGGCTGAACGAGGAGAGAGAGAAAGACCGAGAGATGAGGAGAGATGGTGAGAAGACTCTGAAAAATAAAAGTGGCAGAGAGGTCAACTCGGGTTCAGATGAGTTTGATTATTAAGTTCTTTCACACGTTATTTCTGTGCTGTACATTAGCTGCTGTCATCTTCTCCTGCTGATGCTAAAGCAGGAGATAAAGCAACGAGAAGCTGCTAACATCATGTTTCTAGATCAGAAATCCATCATAAAAAGAACCAGGAAAGGTGAAAGGTTCAGATTTTTTAGTGTCCAGACTCAACCAGTCGACCAACAGCCAGAACCAAACTCCACTGAACATACAAACAGGTTTTGTGATTCTGGGCGTCTCCTTCACTTAAAACCACGCAGACTGTGGTGGAGGAAGCCTGTTAGCTCCACCTGAGCCGGGATCATAACTGATGATGATGAATAATTATCCCGTTGACTGACAGATTCTCTCATCTCTCTCACTCAGGGAAAATGGCTCCGCCAGTTAAGCGAGACCTCCTCCGTCACCGGGACTATAAGGTGGATCTGGAGTCCAAACTGGGGAAGACGATCGTCATCACTAAGACCACTCCTCAGGCTGAGATGGGCGGGTACGAACAGTTTGAAACCTAAGAACGTTTTTCTGTCGTCCTGCTGCTTCCAGTCTCTTCTGAAACTAAGACTTTTTTTAATTAAAAATGTTTAACAAATCATCACATATAGTTTCTAGGACCTGAAAAACATCTTGTTCTTCTGTTTCAGTTACTACTGTAACGTCTGCGACTGTGTGGTGAAAGACTCCATCAATTTTCTGGATCACATCAACGGCAAAAAACGTGAGTTCACCTCCGAGACTCTGATGATGAATCGGTTCACGGTCAGTGTCCATGGTAACTGTGTGTGTGTGTGTGTGTGTGTGTGTAGACCAGAGGAACCTGGGCATGTCGATGCGGGTGGAGCGCTCGTCTCTGGATCAGGTGAAGAAACGTTTTGAGGTGAACAAGAAGAAGCTGGAGGAGAAGCAGAAGGAGTATGACTTTGAGGAACGTATGAAGGAGCTGAGGGAGGAGGTGAGTTCACATTTCCCAAAGTTAGATCCAGGTGATAGTCAGAGTGAGGACACATGTTCTCCTCAGATGTTTTGTAGATTTAATTTTAATGGATCAAACTGCAGCATCACCTGTGTTCTGTCTTTTCTTTCCCTCGTCAGGAGGAGAAGGCGAAGGCCTACAAGAAGGAGAAGCAGAAGGAGAGGAAGCGCCGGGCGGAAGACGACGTGGACTTCGAAGAGGATGACGAGATGGCTGCGGTGATGGGTTTCTCAGGGTTCGGCTCGTCCAAGAAGAGTCACTGATGATGACCTCACTGCAGGGCAGGAAACTGGTTTTTGCTCCATGTGGATTTTCAGACCAGAACCAGACTCTAAACTCAGGATGGAGGATTCCTGCTGCAGGTTGCGGTCATCACTTCACAGTCTTGACGTCCTGTTCATCGTCCTGGATCTGAAGTTTTATTTACAAGCAGACTCTTATTTTGGTAGTTATCTCCATCACTGTGAGTTCTGATCACTTTTAATCCAGAAGCTTCCTGTCAGAGGAAAAAAAGACGTCAGAACTGAGACAAACGATGGACGGACACAGACACGAGACCAAAAAACTAAACTGCAGAAGTTTCCTTTAAGTTGATAAACGAGAGAAAATGTTTAAAAATGTTTTTTCCAATAGAAAAACCTTTATTTTTCCTTCATACAAAAATAAGATTTAACAAGTTAAAATGTAAAGTTTGGACACAAAGATTTTTTCTGCTTCAGAAGTAAAGAGGGAGAAATTAAAAGCTGAATTATAAAACTCACAAACTGACATGAGGAGAAAAGAAAAGCTCAAACAGCCTCAGTAGTTCTTTTTATTTTCCACGTCTGTTGTATCAGGTCACAATTTTAATAAACACTGTTTTTTTGTTTGTAATTAGTTGTCTTCTGGTTTGTGAGCTGCTGCAGTGAATGCACTGTGAACAACAGGCAAAGATCAGTCTGCAGACAAGATGCTTGACTCTTAACCTCAGTCGGACGTTGTCAGTCAGGATTACTTCCTGACCGGGTCGTAGTCTGCGTGTGTGTCCACAACCAGGTTCCATTTAGTTTTTATTTATTTGTGTAGTAAAGTCAGTTTTACACAGAAACATCTTTGCACACGGTACAACAACATTTAAGTAATTCTACAGTCAACACTTGAGTTGAGAAATCACCAGGTCTTGCATAAGATGTTTCTTGATGCTGAACAAAGAAGGTGAATGATGAACATGAATCCACAGAACAGAACGTCTCAATTTGACCTGATCACTAAAACCTAATGAAAGATGAAAATGTTCAGACTCGCTTGTAGAATATGAATAAAAATCCAAATTACTTTAGAAATAATTATAAAAAGTCTGAGTGTTCAAACAAAAATCTATAAAAAAACACACAAGTCTGTATTTTTTTAATTCTAAGAACAGTTATTAAGATCATGAGAAAGAGGAACTGATGGTTCGTGACTCGTCTGTGATGCGTTCAGGGACCATTTCTGATCAAACAAGTCGGTTGTTCGTCAGCTGCAGACGTCCTGAGTCGGGTCAAGACTCTGTTTTTGTCACGAATTCAGCTTCTTTCTGATGATCAAAACAAATTAATGTTAATGAATGATTTGATGCTTTAAAAAGACAGGCTGTGGTTTTACGGTCGTGTGTGACAATATGTGTCCACATGTGACAAACAGTGTGACGCCATACGACAAATACAATGAAGCAACATGTTGTGAGCTCACTACATTATAAGACAACATAATGTTCTTCAAATGCAGAGTTTGATGCTGCAACACACTCAACCAACATGACTGGACGGAGGCAAAATGAAACTGAAAACATTCAACGATTCAGCGTCCTTCTGGATGATTCCAGAATTAACAGGTTAACTGGAAACGTGAGGAGATCATGACAGGGTCTAAAAACAACTTCTACCAAAGGCCAAAGTCTTTGTTAAAAAAAAAAAAGTTTCTCAATGGCTGCAAAGAATTTAACATTTCACCAGCAATAATGTTGTGAAAAGATTCAGGGACTCTGGTTGAAGTAAAGACAAACGTCAGAAACCGCTGTGGTGGTCGTGCTACTGTAATTAATAAACCCACATAGGCTCAGTAGTATTTAACACAGTCTGCAGCTCTATCCAGAAATAAAACCTGAAACACTGTTATGCAAGGAGGAAGCCGAACATCAGTTCTGTGCAGAAACGCTGCAGAGGTCTCTGAGCTCATGTCACATGGATCAAAACACAGTGGAAACGTGATCTGTGGTCAGACGAGTCCACTTTTCATCGCAACATGATCATTACGTTCGCCATGAAAACGTAATGTCGCAGTTTAGTTGCATAGGAACTTAATTTTTAGGAGACCGGTCCGATCTGGACTTGAGGCTGAGTACTGGCTTGTGCAGTAACTGGGGCTTTGTGGACATTTTGGGGGTTCAGCGTCTCATCCAGGGACACTTTGACATATGACCAGGAGGAGTTTATGGGCGTTTTATAAAATGCAATTAAGCTGTTCAAACACTGAAAATCTTTTTTTTTATTTTAACTTTTGCGAGATAAATAAAAGTTTGAGCAAATTAACAAATCACACAATTTTTGCATTTTAGTCACAAAGAATAATAGAAGAAGAATAGACGGTGCAGACACATGAAACATGAAGATGTGTTTAAACTGCAGACTGTCAGCTTCAGTTTCAAGGTTTGATCTAAGAAACGTGTGTTTTACACGCAACGAGCATGAAGCAGTTTTTGTGTCTTCAGAAGCTTTGATCATCCTTCAGGTGGCAGCATAATCAAGAAATGGTTGATCTATGTCACAGTGTTTCTGGAGGAAAATTTATCCTTTGAACTAAAAATAACCTTTAAAAGTATCGAGTCACCAGATAAACACTGATACTGACTTATTTCCTGTGCTGGAGGAAGTATTCAGATCAGTCACTGTGAAGATACTCAAATACAAGTAAAAGTTCTGCATTAAGTAAAAGTGTGTAAATGTTGATTATATCTGTGTGAATGTGTAAAGACTTAACAGTAAAAGTACTCAAGTACGTCTAATTATTACTTGTGTATTGTACTGTACTTTACGTACTGCTTTCTTTTATTAAGTAATAATTTGCAGATTATTTTCTCGATGATTCGTTCGATTGTTCAGTTTGTCACAGTGACGCCTTCACTGTGTTTGTTTTGCTCAAATCTCTTTGAAAGTCAAAGCTGTTGAAAGCCACAGATCCAGGAACCGTGAAACATCTGCTGTTTTTGCATGAAAAAAAAGAGTCAAAATACACTGTCTGACCAACAAGACCCAAAAGACCTCAGCACCTGGATTTCACTACACGGACATGTGAGAATCTTCCACTGGATAATTACCACAGTGATTAATATGTCTCACAACACAGTGAACTCAGCTGCTGCCGCCTGAATGTACTGTATCACCACGTTTTTCCAAAATGCAATTTTTTCCCCTGGTGGCACTGACATAAACAAAGATGAGTCCAGACCCCCACTGAGAATCTTTGGGTTGTGCTGGAGAAGACTTAACGCAGTGGTCCATCATCAGTACTACAGTTACTGCATTGTGGTCGTTTGCCTTCACTAACCAGTGATGTTGTCTCATATTCTAATAAGTTTCTACATGAGTCCAAGCGGATGTTTGTCCCAGATGTAATAAAATTCCTTTCAGGAGTTTCTGAGACACAGCTTTGACGAGAATGAGCATAATGGACAGTTTTCTCTGCAGAGACTCTGACTTTATCAGAAAAGATTAAACTAACTTTTAGTGTTGAATTTAAATGTGAATGTTAAAACAGTGGCTGCTTTCGACCTCACCGCGTCTGCATCGCAGCACAGCAAACAGCGGAAACGTGCAGCTCGTGCCCCTTAAAGATAACACATCAAACATAATGAACTGTAACAATGACGTGTGAACATCAATATTCGTCTTCTTTTGTTGAATTTAAACCTTTGTGTTTCCAGCTGCTTTCATCGACATGTGCACTTCTTTGTGACTTTGTGCAGCAGCACTGTCATGTTGAAACAGGAAAATATCTCAGAAAGCGTTTGTGTGCTTTAAGATTTCACTTCACTGGAACTAAACAGACACTGAAGATTCGGTCGTATGATGAACGTCACATCTAACGTTTCATTTTGTGACAAAATGTGTGTCACATTGTGGTTTTAATTACTGTGACATGTGACTAATGATTATCAGTTTTAACCACAGATTAATCTCTTGATGAATTAAAGTATGTTTTCACACAAAATATAAAAAATACTTTAAAACCAAAAGAAGCAGCAAATTCTCATGTTTTAAAACTCAGCTACTAAGAATTTGGTTCTTTTGCTTGAAAAATGACTAAAACTTGTTGCTGATTAATTTACTTTCTGTCAAATAATATTGTAGCTGTAGTTTAAATATATAACATGTAGATTATCTTTGTGTGGATCCTGTCAACCTGTGGAGAAAAGTGTTTGCTTACTACAGGGGACATTTATTGGGGATCTTGCAGATTTTTTAGTTGCTCTCGGTTGCGAGTGAAGTTGTGTTCATTGTTTCTTTTTTTGGTGCAGCAGCTCGACACCAAGTTTGATCAACAGGAAGGAGAAGAGGAAGTTTGCTCTCTTCTCTCGCAACACTTCGCTGATTAATGACCAGACCGAGGCACCTCACTAATCTCGTCCATCACGGTTTCTTATTTCTGAACACACACAGTACTTGGAGAGAACATCAGTTTGGTTCTGCGTAGCACCACAATGTGCACAATGTTTGTAACCATTTTTATTAATAGACTTATTGCTTTGTTTGACAGGGACATCACACATTAGTAAACACTGTAAATGTGTGAGACTCACTGGACAGATCTTACAATGTTACACCTAAAAATCAATACAAAAAATTAGACACATTATTAAAAGTCATCCAAAGCACAAACCAAAAAAGATCAGAACAGAAGAATAAACCTACGCAGTATCAGCAAAAAGTATTCTACAAAAAACCTTTGACCACAGGTATATAAATTTATGTATATAAAAATATATATATAAAATCACAAATGACTGATTTATATGTTGGCAGATCAAAGGTGTCTCGAGTTGATTTCACGTGTTGAATGAATCTGTCAGCGAGCGAAGAAGCAGCCGTCACTGAAAAACATCAGGAACATTATAAAATACACATTGCATCAACTATTAACAACAGAGAACACAGTGATGAGTTGAGGAATGTCAAAAGACTGGAAGACCATGGAAGACAACTGTGATGGACGACAGGAGAATTCTTTCCCCGGTGAAGAAAAACCACTTTACAATACTTGGACATAAAACCTTCCAGGTAAAATGATCATACAGGTAAATTAACACCTATGTTGATCTGTAAAAGTATTTTAACCCATTAAACTTTATGTTTCTTAAACCTTTATGCAGAAAAGTAAAATGTTCAAGTCTAACGCTTTTTGGAGTCTGAATCTGTAAAACAATTAAGGAATAATGTCTGTTGAAACAAAAGGGCAACTTTTAACCCATTTATTAAATGTATAATGCTTATAAAAACTAAATTAACCCCATATGTGCTGGACTTCCTGTGATCTTTTGTCATCCTGTAACTTGTGTTTCTACTATGTTTTTATGTTTTATATTATTTGACCTATTTTGTTGTTCGTTTGTTTATCAGAAAGAAGTTTTAACCCTGTTTTGTAAAGAAACCCTGTAAATGACTATTATTATGTTGCACTGCTGCTCCAGGACATTTGAAGCCTCTTAAATTCACTATTGTGACTGTTGGCTTTAGAATATGGAAGAAAAGCAAGATAAATTAATGATGTGCCTGTCCTGTAAGTGTAAGGTCTTCTTCCTCTCCTCAACTAATTTAATATTGACTATGAATGAGTGGTGAATGTGAAAGAGCATGCAAAGCTGAACTGATATTTTTTTAATTTGCATTTTCATGCTGCAGTGACAGTAATACCATCATCTCACCGCTGCTTCTGCATGTGGGCATTTATTTTTATAAAGCATCTTCCTCACATGTCTCTGAATCACCAGGACGAGTTTCTGAAGCACCCACCCTGACTGACAGAGGAGGAAGGAGATGAGGGGTTTTCCTATGACGCTCTTAGAAAAAGATGAGTTAAATAACTGAGACATGAGCTGATACAGAAAATCTAAGTGAAACAGATTAAATTAGGAAAGTTATAATCTCAGTACAGCTTTTATTAGGGACTCGCTGCTGTTTAAAACACGACATCCCAGAGCCCAAAGTCATGTGAACATTTGAGAAGCTGCAACCTGCAGACATTTGACGTTTTTCTTGACTCTGGGTTAAAAAAAAATCATAACAGTGACAAAAAACTGTTTATAGGTCGATTACAGATCGATAACGATCATTGTGGTGAAAATGCTTTTCAGGCCGCTGGGAGATTTTTCATTACAAGCCATTTGTTAAGTGATGACGTATCCTAGGTGATAATACTGAAGCTAACATACATGTAAACACTATACACTGACACATACGTTAATGGAAGCAATGGTTAAAATTGGGAACTATTACACAGTTCATCGGCATATATTGGAACAGCGGGTGCCAGCTAACCCTAACTAGCTGTTAACTGTTGCTAGCTAACCGGGAGTCAAATCACCAACCCTGAGGTTCGTAGATGACGGCCCTACCAACTGAGTAATAGCTAATTTCATATTTTACTGGTGTGAAAACTGTAACACCAGGGTGTGTCTTGGCATTTTCCCGACGGCAGCCGGCCATCGTTAGCTGTCAGCTAATAGTAACCCAATTTCATTACAAGTTTTAGTCCTAACGCTGGTACAACTGCTTTTTAATCTTTATTTACACACAGAGTTGTAGCAAACCTGCACAGTTTAAAGGAAATCTCAAAATCAGATTACATTCAGATGTTGACAGCTAGCTTCATGTATTAATGTGTCACACTTAACAAAAGGATACTCAGGATACAGCAGCACCGTATCCAGCTCTTTGGGTTTGAAGCTACAGCTTACAGTTGGTTGCATCTCTTCAAGGCCCTCAAATAAGGAGTTCTGGATGTTGCTAAATAGCTGGTTAATGGTGGAATGCATCATGCAAATGTACAGGAAACATTTGGATCACAGCATCTGCCTGTCTGCAAACATCAGCCCTGAAAGTCAGACTTTGCATGAGTCCAGAAGCTGTAGAGAGCCTCTATCAACCCTAAAATCTTATCAATGGAACAACAACATTACCGTCAGCTCATGTTTTAGAGGACCTGAATTGACTGACTGAGACCAAAAGTAGCAGATTTCTGCAGCCAGAATGTGTTCATCCCATAGCGACATAGATGCTGATTTTTGAACTGTGCACAGATAACAAGTCAGACGATTCCTCTCCTCTTTGGCCTGGAGGATGCAGCAACCATAATTCCAAAACACAGGGCAGTTTTCCTCTCTATTTTCTTGCCTGGTAGAGTTTTGCATTTGTTGATGCAGCGACAAACCATGTTCACTGACAATGGTTTTCAATGGAGTTCCTGACTCCGTGCAGTGACATCTACTACAGGACCATGTCTGTTTTTAATGCAGTCTCTTGTGTGGTGAACCTTGTCTACATCAAATTCAAAATGTGCCATCATTTAAAAATTAAATGTCAGTTTATCACAGTTTACAGTGTCCCAGCGTTTTTGGGAATGAGGTTGTATATTGTCATGTTTTCTCATTCTGTATGTAATAACTATCAGATACCTGTCAGATATAGATGTAGTGCAGTAAGAAGTACAATATTTCTCTCTGAAATGTAAGAAAAAAAAGTATGAGTTAGTTACTTTCCACTATCAATCAAGCTTTATTAAAGTTGCAGTTTCATATAAACTGTGTGAATCTGCAGATGTAGATCCGTCCATCAAACCGACCTCGGGTCGGTGTTAAATGTTGCTGCAGTGATCGGCCTGAGCTCTCAAACTGACCCAGAGTCTGTTACTTCCTCTGATGGTTTTTAACACAGTTTCTACTCAGCCAACAAGCTGCAGCGAGTGGGTGCAGCAGCAGTGCCTGTTCCGCTCTGCGGTCAGACGAGAAGGGGGGAGGAGGACGATGATGCTGCTTTCATCACCCCCCCTCTGCACAGTCACTTCCTCTGAGAGAGAGAGGGAGGGAAGAGGAGAGAGAAGGAAGCAAAGAGAGGTGAAGATATAGAGAATGTAAGACTGGAACAGAGAGAAAGAGAAAGAAGGAAGCCATTTTGGGTCCACAGCGACATGTCTGTCTGCACTTTGGTTTGTTCGTTCTGATTTCTTCACTTGGGAAGCATCTCGAAGAACTAGACAGGGGTGAGGGGGGTTTGAGGAAGTAAAAGCTTCTGAAGACAGTTGACAGTTATTGTATTTTCTGTGAGAGTTTAAGAGAAGTTTGGTTTTACATTTAACAGGAAGGTGTGTTAAAGAGCGAGGCGTGCTTGTCAGTCGAGTGGTGGACGGTGGACGAGCAACAAGGAACAACCAGGAAAATAAAATCTCTAAAAGACAACCTGAGGCTACAAGGGTGAAAAATTCAAACTCATCTCCAGGTGTACGTCATATGGTGGTTTCCTCTCGCTAGAGGAAAAAAAAAGTATTGGGTTTGACGTCGGCATTGGACTGAAGAGGTGGCAGGATGAGCTCGGACCAAATGCCGTCCAGATCAGAAGTGATGGGGTGGAGCCCACAGCAGCTGGCAGACTGCCTCAAGAGGGTGAGACCCCCCCCACAAACACTCTCTTCTTTCTGGTCACCAAGATCATTTAATTGACGCTTGACACTTTATTCTCTAATAATCGACACTCAGACCATCTAATACTTAATTTTTTGTCCACTTGAAGAAGTAGTGAGCATAATATTACTGCATCATCACCTTCAAAGTTGATGTGGGGAACTTGGTGGAGAACCGCTTATTTTTTTCATAGCCCAGGTTGTCACCAGCCCCCCTCGTGTGCTCTAATAGAGTCAGAAAGTCATAGTTACCAAAGATGGATTCCTGAATGACCCAAGTGGGTACAGACCCAGGATTTGTGAACCAAAACCTCAGTTTGAAGCGTGTTGAAAATGCAAATGACATCAAAGAGATGCAACATTATCACAGAGAAGAAAAACAACAACAAAGATGCAAAATTGTCACAGAGATTCAAAATAACTATAAAGACACGAAAATCAACCACAAAGAGACTCAAAAAAGCCACAAATAGGTGTAAAGCGATGACAAAACTATCACAGATATGATATGTCCCTAAAAAGATGAAAAATTATCACAAAGATACACAATCTTATCAGATTTCTTATAAGGTCTGTTGCCCCTGGACTTTTCAAACCTTTGTGTGCTTGATATTATTTAGCATATGAAGTCAACTTTCTCACAAACAAATATTTGACACAGTTGGACCCAGTTTATTCATAATAAACTCATCTCTTTTAAGTAGCTGCATTCTATCTACCTTCAACCAAGCTGAAAGTCATCCAGTAATCAAAACCCCAAAGGGTTGGTGTTTTGACTCCCGGTTTCACCCAATTTCTGGCCGTATGTCGAAGTGTCCCTGGACAAGACACTGAACCCCAAACCCATGGAGCCTTAAGAGGGCAGCCTGTACACAAGAATTTCCCCAAGGGGATTAATGAAATATCAGTAAAAAATTATTAAAAATTAAACTTCTTCTCTATTTCAAAATGATCTTTACTTTCCGAAGACCTTGAAATGATTGTCCTCTCACAACTTCATCATGCCTTTCTTCCCAATCAGTTTCATGATGCACCACAGTGCAGCCAGTTCTGCTAAAGGTAACAACCAAATTACTACTGACTTAGGACTTAAGACTAGACTAACCGTCCTGTCTTAAAAATGTTGAAGGCATTCAGGGTGAGTCCCTGGTTTACATCATGTTTGAAAGATACTGTACATCAGTATTAATAGAAATATGACTTTTCTAACTTTTCTATGCTTTTGTCCCCTGTGGTATACCACAAGGCTCCATTTTAGGCCCCGCACCTTTCTCATTGTATTTGGCAGCACTGGGGTTGTTTTATCATAACAAAACATAGCACCCCATACCACTGCCACGTTAATGATGCACAGCTTTAATTCCATTTGAAACTAGTGACACACTTACATAGACAATGTTCGATGCTGCATGACTAAAAATGTTCAGCCAAATTAGAGTAAGACTGAATTCCTCATTATCAGTCCTGAGGGGTTTCTTGTTGATTTAACCAATGTTCTTGGCTTACTATCCTCAAATGTCAGGACTCATCAGGACTAGACTAAAATTATAACAGTTTCTTTCTCCCAGAGCCGTGGAGATGGTCTTGCACATGTTCATTATGTTCATTTTTGTCATTTTATTTTGTTTTTTGTTATTGATGTGAATAAACAATGGAGCAGTTTTTTTACTGCCAAAAGCCAGAACTTGAGTCTTAATACGTTTTGACTAATTTTACAAATGTGCCGTCTTCTTTAAAATATTTCAGATGCAGAATTTTGTGAAACCAATTAATTCCAATGTTGGCACAGGAATCTGTGGATTTACACACAGGGGTGAGGTAGCTTCTCTTTTGCGCTCAGCTTCAGTGCACCGTCGCCTACAAAACTACTGTTGACCAACAACATTTCACAGTGCTATTTTTTGAGTGAACAGGGAGTCCAAAATCACAGCTCTAACAAGTTTCACACTTGTCTGCAAACATCCTCTTTCAGACTCTCTCTCGGACCAAACATGTCGACTGCCGCTGCTTTTCCTTTAGCCAAGTATGCAAGTAAACACACAATGTGTCTGTTTACACCACAAATTGAACACAGAAGAATAAAAAAAAAAAACACAAAATAATAATCAAAATGAAGAATAGAATTAAAATCAATTTACAGTGACAATTATAATTACTAAACTGTATAACACTTATAGTTACCATATATATTTTATTCAAATCAATTTCAACCAAATTTAAAATCCTAATTCATTCGTTCAGGCTGTAACTCTAAACATACGTATGTGTTTTTCTTCCTTTGATGGAAGTCAGCACATCTGTTCAGGACGTCAACACAAGTCCTCCAACCTAACCGGCTGTTCGGGACTACCCTGCCATACAAACCACAGGAGCATCTCTTCCAATAGAGCCCGTTTGGCAGCAGGCGTCTCTTGAAACAGCACCTTTATGATTGATACTCTGTGTTTTATCTTCATCAAAACAGTGTAAACAACCAGTTAGGACAATGAAACTATGACAACTTGGTTAGGTTTAGTAAAGCGGTTGTGGTTTGGGTTAAAATAAGTACTTCCTTAATAATGCAGGACAAGGTGACATTGGTGAACGTAGAAACGATCATGGTTAAAAAGTACAATACTTCACAATGGACTCAAACATTGGTGTCCTGGAGGGAAGTTCAGGGTTTTATGATGCATCACTGACTTCCTCACAAAAGGACTGTGCTGCTCTAAATATTATGTAACTCCCTCTTTTGCTGGTGTCATTATTACCTCGGCCACTACAGGTGCACAACAACAGTATGTTACATCAGATCTACACGGAAAACATTTCAATATGATGTGTGTGTTCTTTGAAGTTTTTTAAACCATTTTTTTTGTGATAAAACAGATAGAAACAGAAACATTTTATTGTACACACTAGAGTAATTTTGTCTGAGTTCTGAATGGTAGTTTTCCTTTATCCCATGTCTTCCTGTAGACTCCTCTCTGTGCTCCTTGTAAACCAAACGAACATGAAACATGACATGCTCCCGGTACAGACAAGAACGCTGTGTTACTATTGCTCATAATAACATGGGGTGGAAAGGTCCCACTGCCTGAATAAGTGTGTTACAGAATGTGGAGTGATCACTCATTCTACCTCTGACTGTACTGCAGCAGATGTTTGTTCTGTGGCACTGCTCTTATCTCAAATCTGGTTTCACACTTGCCAAAATGCATGTGACAAGAAATAACCTTACATTGCAGATCATAAGTTGCACTGGGCCTCTGATCCTCTGAAGCAGTTGTACAAGTGGGGACAGAGAGGAAAATGTAGAATCGAGCCTTGAGCCATGAAGAGTGAGCAGGAAAGTACTGTTTCTGTCTGTCAGGGCTGCAAGAGACGAGTGTAAACATCAGTACTATTACTCTGAGTTTTCATTCTCTTCTGCTGTGCAACAGAATAAATTCTACCATTGTTTGAAACTCTAAACATTAGATTGATTTTGCATCAGTAGTGTCAATCAGAAGTAAATAGGTTATTCCTGTTTACTTCAGGATGATTGCACATTTATTGTATTACTTACAGTAAGCGTATCCTGGATGTTACTTACTGAAGTTGCCTAGTAGGACAAAGGTGATGTGTTTCAGAGAGAGACTCAGCACAGTGATTTGGTTATATTCCTTTATGTTTGAGATGTTGTCTTTCAGGACTTCACAGGTTTCATCAGACAAATTACTAATAAATAAATAAAATAGAAACAAAAATGTTCTCATTGAGTTCTCATGAATTTAATTAATTGCAAAAACAGGAACCAAATACATAAAAGACTGTATCACCTACATTAGCTTCTCTCCACTGGCTCCCTGTAAAATCTAGAATAGAGTTTAAAATCCTTCTCCTCACTTATAA
>JAUMHL010000002.1:22682066-22713842 GCA_032362345.1 Sandelia bainsii | reverse complement strand
TAAAGTGCCTTGAGATGATCTTTGTTATGATTTGGCGCTATACAAATAAAGATGAATTGAATTGAATTGAATTGTATCGTCCACATAAAAACGAATGTCTGTGCTTGTTTCAATGTGTCCAACTACAGCACAAAATTATTCCTGTTACAAGATGCAGCTTTTGGAAAGTTTCCGTTCAGCAGTTGACTCTCAAATGTCAAAAGTTCAAAATCTCATTTACGGAAATAAACACCACGCTTTTATGACAATACAAAAGGAATATACTGTAATTTGCAATGTGAAGTAAACCAGGGCAAGAAAACCACAACAGTGAGCTGAGCTTAACACAACCTTCGCCAAAAATAATCTTAGATCAAATATAACTGCAACATACAGTGGTGGTATGTTTGATTGTTTTGGAGTGAAGAGGAGGGGGTAGGGAAGGAAGGAAAGAGCAGAGATGGAAGCGAGGAGATAGACAAAGGCTGAAAGGAAACAACTATGGAAATATCGGTTAAATTGCCTTTAACTGATAAATCTAACGCTGTGTTTTCTTATTTTTTACCTGTTTCCAGATGAATCTGTTCGGCTGTGATAAGACAGTGTTGAAGAACTCCATCAGTGGCTCCAGATTCGTAGTGAGTTCACGAACATTTAGATAAGATAGTTATATTTAAGATAACTTACTGAAATGCTTTTGTCAGCTTTCTGATTAAAAGATGAAAAATGGTGGCAGGAAACGTAGAAGTAGGCAAGGAGAGGAGGTGGACAAGGACAGAAAAAAATGGTGGGGGTAAGGAGGTGGTAAAACAGTAAAAAAAAAAGAGGGAAGGAAGAGGGGCTGAAAAACAGAAGAATGACTTGGAGAAGGAAAAGGGGTTGGGGAGGAGGTGGAGAAGGAAACAAGTGGGTAGAAACGGACAGAATGTTAAAATGAAGGAAAGGAAGTAAGAGGCAACAGAAAGAGAGAAGGATGGAAAGAAAGGGGGAGGTAACCAGGTGGGCGAGAAGGATGTTGTGAGTTTTTGAAGAAAAGAAGGAGGTAAGTAGGAAGTGAAGGAAAGGAGGGGGTAGAGATGGACAGAAGGAGTTAGTGAAGGACGTAAGATAGAGGTGAAGAGATGGGGAAGGTAGGAGGAAGTGGAGGATTAACGATTGAGGGTAGAAAAGGACAGATGGCTGGAGGGAAGAAAAGAATAGATGTTGAGTAGGATGTACAAGATCCAGTAAAGAGGTGGTAAGGGCTGGAAGGAAGTAAGGAAGGAAATGAAGTAGAAAAGGATTTCTTGATTAGTCTCCTTAAGAGTCTAAAGGAATGATGTAAACACACTGTGCTGTACAACATCACGTCTTCACACTTTTTTTTTGTTTTTGCAGAATCTCAGCGATAACGACCTCCAGAAATTCCCCAAACTCCACTCTCCGTGAGTTCTGACCGACTTCAGATTTAAGTTTGACACCACCCACAGCTGAACTTCTGAACACACTGACAGTCTGAGCTCTGACTTCATAGCAGGACTCAAAGAGACCATATTATGGAAAATTTCCAGTTCACAGATTTATTCTGAGGCTCTACTGACATAGTTATGGTTGATTTACAATTACAAAAACTGCATGTTTCTAATATTTGGGCCTTTGTACAGAACCTCTTCTGAACCTGTCTGTAACAGGATTTGTTATAGCTCCTACAGCACCGGGTTAGGATCAGGGAAAGACTGTGGACTAGGTTAATGACTCAGTTTGCATGAACTATTGTAATGCGTCACTCATTCAGAAAATATGTTTCAGGAAATTACATTCGTTACTTAAGGGTTGGCTCAGCGCACGGTCATTGAGCATTACTGAAAGTTCTGTAGCTTTAGAGGCTACATAACAAGTTTTACATAGTTTCACTCATTTATCATTTGAAATGTCAACTTCTGAAATCAACAAATATTACAAAAGGTAACTGTTGAATTACTGAACTCGTCATTTTTCCTTATATGCAGTAGGATGTGACGGCCTGTGAGCTGTGCCACAGTTGTCCCTGTGCGGTTTAGACAGTTGTGTTGTCTCAGACCACGTCAGTAAATATTCACCACTCACTGACTGCCTCCAGCCTTAATGCCTGCTCACTTAGCATCTAAAGGTCCATTTACACTAAAAGTTCCTGGTACTTTGGAAACAAAGGAATCTTTCTCTGGAAATGTCTTCGAACTAGAAGTTTGTTATGCACTTCCCTGATTGTGTTTCCACCATGTCCAAATAAGACGTGAGCCCATGCAAACTACACTCATGAAGAATTTAATGATAGTGATGTTTGGAGCACTGTATTAACAAAACTCATCACTCTGTTCTTTGCATGTACTGCTGATGACTGGTGTTTGAGTTAAATCTAATGAACGATTTAATAGACAGATGAATATGAAAGTGAAACCCCCACATGTCTGTATCCACAATAAATCTGCTGAATGTTATATATTTCTGCTTTAGAAAGCAGACACCACGAAACCAAGGTTTAATTTCTTTACATTTTGTTCTCATTACTGATTCTCCCCTCCCCAGTCACAGATTATATTTTTCTTTGCTAAACTAATGTGAAATATTCTCCTATAATCCTAATATAGATACTAGAATACTTCCTTATTTTGTGAATGAAGAAACATACTAAACAGCCGTAGCATCTGCATTTGACCAATGAGTCAGCAGTCAGCCCAAACACCCTGCTGATTGACCGAGATTGTGGTCCAGGGACTTTCTGGGGGTGAAACTACAGTATCTGCCCAGAACTAAATTTACCCCCTGGTTCATGCTGTTGATGGACTAAATTCTTCAAAATGTTGCTGTTGTGGGGGAAAGTTCCTGTAGTGGAAATGCGCCTTAATACAACTTGCACCGATATAAAAAAGTCATTCTGCATTCCTAGGACCAGTCTACAAAGCCAGGCATGAGCACACCTAGGTCCCTGACCTTGCTTGCTGCTTGGCATGCTTCATACTAAACCCTGATTCCAGTCGCTGCAGGTTTGTGGTGGCCCACAGGGTGGTGACTCGACAGTTCGACCACCAGGCACTTGCTGATAAGCTCCCCTCCCATTTGAGGTGGTTCAGGCATCTGAACAGGATGCCTCCTGGGTGCCTTCTGGGTAATCTTTGGACTACCTTGTTGGGCCTTTGGAGCACAGTGAAAGCACTTTTTGTCCCTTTCTACTAATTTTGTGTCTCATTGTAGTTGTTTTGCATCAATTTTGTGGTACTTCTACATGTCTTTGTACTCATTTGATTGACTTTCCAACAAGGCCCATTCAGTAGCCTGTCTTTGGTTGAATTTGAATTGATCAGGTCAATTTAGGATTTATAGATGGTGATCAGAACTGTTCCATAAGAGTTTTACTAATCTTTATGTGTATGTCTTTGTCTCCTCAGGTTGATTTCTAAGATCAGCAACGAAATCAGCAAAAAGGAGGAGAGGAGAGGCCTGTTTGGTAAAAGGTATGTTCATGTTTCAAACAAAGCATCACATCAGAGCAGTAAATGATTCATGCTGGTTTCAGTCCTTCTGTGTCTCATGGTAGTTTCTGTCTGTTTTTGTTTCCGCCATAGAATGACCCCAAAATATCCCGAACCAGGTACAAACTCAAAGTTTTATTCCTGTGTTATCGAATAGAAGATGAATTTATAGCATCACTTAGCTGTAGTACTTCAATCTCAATTCCCTTTCGAGTTCCCCCTCAAAACAGAGTTACAGTGCAAGAGGTAGTGGTTGAAATTTCCCCCGATGAAATGGTACAGTCCATGTGTCATTAGAGCAGAATGAGCTGTCTCGTTTGCTGGAATGATAAAACATGGGGATACCTCTGCAAAGCCTGTAACACACTAAACCGACTGTTGGTCAATGTTGGTGAGGTTTTGTAGTGTTTATATTGTGTATAGCTTTTTTTTTTTTTACTATCAACATATCTTTATTTTCTTTATTATTTTAATATTCAAATGACCTTATTTCTCTCTGCACTGCTGTAACATGAGGGGTAAAACCCTTCTCTATCTTAAATACAGAAAATAAAGATATCAGTATATTGAGAAGTGAGCCGTTAACATGCTGCTTTCTTCTCAGCAGACCACAGTGCTGATGTTCAAGGTTGGGGTGAAGACGAATTTGTAAGTCTGATGCTAATCTTTCCTTTTATGTTTTTGTCTTTCTGTCCTTTTCATTGGTATCTGCAAAACTCTTCCATGGTTCTTCCATCTGAGATGCTGTTTCAAACAAGACGAGACAACATTTACTGTAGAGACATCAGAAATACACACCCTGCTTGCATTGTGTACTCCAGATGGTTTGTGGGAGCAATTCCGACCACCAAATGCTTTGCAATTTCACTTTGCATTAAAAAAAACTTGAAATGTGACTTTAATTCTAGTTGATTTAATCTTACAATGCGGGTCAACTGTTTCATACAGATGTGAAGCACTTTTCCCACAAATTCATAGCTAGTACGATTTTATTTAGCAGGTTCTGTATTTTCTAGATAATTTCCTGGAAACATTTCTCTTAAAAGTTCACATAGTCCCACTACGACAGCAGGAACTATTACCAGAGACCAGGAACCCAGTGATGAATTTAGTTACTCTTCATTTCCACCAGAGCACTAGTAGGCAACCCTGGTCCTAGAGATCCACTGTCCTGCCCCCTGCTGATTACCTGGATCAGATGTGTTTAGCCAATTAGAAGCTGTAAGTGCAGAGATGGTTGGAGAACAAGCAGGGCTGTGGCTCATTAGGACCAGGATTGCCTAACCCTTCACCAGAGGAAACAGGATGGTCGTAGTTCTCAGACTGTAACTATGCGCCTCAAAATAGTCCCTGGTCTGGTACTTTCTGAATGTCCAGGAATTGTCAGGGCGGGGCCTGCAGCACTGAATGATTGGTGATTGGTCAAATGCTGCATCAAGTATTTTTAGAAGCCCACTGAACACAGGGGCTGTTTTGTTTGTTTGTTTGCTATGTAAACCAGAATGGACTGACTAAATGAATGTGGAAAGCTACATTATTTTATGAATGTTTAATGCTAATGTTAACGTACAAAGTTAGGTCAGGTATGGAGCCCTCTGTCGTCTGATTGGCTCACAGATCTTCTTCACCTCTGTCTCTCCTTCGCTCTGTCAGGATGACGATGACTACGAGAGTCCGTTCAGTGGTGACGAGGATGGCAGCGGAGGAGACTACGAGTCCCCGAATGAGGAAGTGGACGGAAACGATTACGAGCCTCCTCCCTCAGAACCTCCAGAGGACCTGCCTCACCAGCTGTGCCCCCCCCTGCCTCCCGGAGATGAAGATTACATAGGTAATCATATCACATGTCAAGTTAAACTGTTCATACTTTTTATTCTATTAAATTGGAGAATTATAAATGATTGTAAGCGTTTTCAGACATCGGGGTCTAATGATACACAAGGAAGCACATTAAGGGTGAGGACTAAGTCTGTGGTTTGGTTTGTTCATCCACCTCAGTTAAAGTGTGTTTCTGAGAGCATTTCCACCTGGGACTGTCTCCTGTCTCCCACACAGTGAGGAACTGGCTCACTACTGTCACCATGGGGAGGTGTCCAATCTTCTCTACACAATCTGTACCAGAAGCCCAGTTTGTTCTGTGCATGTTTGAAAATGTGGCTAATTCAGTACGTTTATAAAACTTTTGCATTGCTTGGATAAAGAAATAGTTAAAAATCTAAATTACCTCAACTATTCATTAATAATAAAAAAAAATATATAAATAAATTCGGTTACTTGTATTTTAAGATACTTTTTATGTGAACTATTAGATTTTGTAAAAGTCACTCTAAACATATTTATATAATAAGATGTGTTCTGCTCTTCTACATATGTGTAACTTCACAAAAAACCATCACACACAGAGTTAACTGTGATAAAAGAAAGAAAGAAAGAAAGAGTAAGATGAAAGAATAATTGCATCTTTGTGCAGATTTGTACAAATACAATGAAAACACACTATGTAATAATTTGTGAAAAGAACATTTCAGGTTTCTGGTACAGATCAGGTGTTAGCAGGAGGGCTTTGACTACGTTGCCGTTAGTCACAACTGGGTTGAGCAACAGAGGCTGCAAGCAATAAAGAGTTTTTTTGTGACTGTATTAATTTGGAACTAATGCAAATAAAACTATTACATGATTTATTATTATCCGTATCCAGAATTCATTAAACGATCAATACTTCAGACGATCTAATGTTCGAACATGCTGTTTGCAGTTCAGTAATTGTGCAGTTATTTAGAGGGAAATTTATTTCCAATAAATGTGAAGTTTTTTACTCAGCACCTCTGTGAGATTTGGGGAAATGACATCTGACACAAAACAGCCCACAACGTATCAGAGCGAGCTGCTTGAGCCTCCCACTGATTTTCTCATCAGTCGTTTCAAACGTTTGTCTCAGATTCCTGGAACTGGATCACTTGTCCTGTTTCTTCTCTCAGATACCGCTGCAGTACTGGATTATTGTGGTTCCAACAAAATGTATTAGTGTCCAGTAATTAAAACTATTTTCAAAGTAGACGCTGGATCAGGTCATGTATCTGGTAAACTGTTAATACACTGACTAATAACCAAAGAATGCAACATGTGACACAGCCTGTTTGTGTGATTGTGTGATTGTGTAGATAACCATGTGCGGTCCAGAGGCCCTCCCCCTGTTTTGAGTCCCCGTCCCCCAGTCGCCACCTTGTCTGCTCCGATGGTGAGTCTGTCCTGAACTCATTTTCAGTAAATGATTTTAAGCATAGCATCAATTTGTACTTGATCTTAATTGTGTGTGTGTGTTTGTGTGTGTGTAGCCCGCAGAGTTGCCGTCCAGAAGAGACCCGTCTCCACACTGTGGTGGTCGACCATCAGGAAAACGTGAGTAACCTGCAGCTGTAACGATATAAACAGAGATTCTTAAATTACATGTTAACGCTGATGTAATAAGAGGATCTGATCTGGAACGTGAAACAGTGTCAGTGTGACCTCCACTTCCCGTGGAAATCATCCAGAATAAACCTCCATATATCTACCTAAACATCTGAGAATAAAGAGACTGCAGTGCCTGGTTCTTCAGGTTTTTAGTTTTTTTCCACTATTGCACTAAACATTAAAACAATCTTGACATTAACATTAAAACCACCGGGTGGTGTTAATGTTGTTGCTGATCAGTGGACAGTGAAAAACACTCACCATAACTTCCCAAAGTTTGTTCTGTTTTGGAACCAAAACATATTTAATTTACTGTCATATATCACTGTTCAAAATTCCATTAAAGAACGGCTGTTTCCAGCTACAATAGTCATTTACAACAGTAACAATGTCTGTGTTGTTTTTCTGATCAATTTCATGTTAGAAATTTTTCTTTTCTTACAAAAACAAAGACATTTCTAAATAACAAGAAGCAAAAAAGCTGCAGTCAGCAAATATTTGGTATTTTTGACTTTCCTCAATAATTTATAGTTTTAAATTTGGAGAGAAAACGCTGCAGAACCTCAGTGAAAATCATCACAGCAATCACGACAAATCCAAAAATACAACAAATAAAAAAGTGCACACACGATGGGAAAACACGGCACAAAGTTTCACCAGACGTTTTCCAGGATGTTAAAATAACAGTTGGAGGAACAGATTTACATGTTTAAAAAGCTTATTAGACATTAAAACCCAGCTCAGATTTAAAATACCCTGTCTGGAAGAGACAGAGCTGAAGCTGTTTGATCTGTGGCTGTGACGTCCTTAATCTTTGTTCCAGAACGGAAACATATTTAATTCACCTTCAGTCATTTATGTTGTTGTTAAATATGATCAAATAGCTGCTAAATTAACTTTGACTAAACGACAGTTAAATGAACCTGTAGCTGCCTCAACAGCACATTAATGAGATTTTACAGCGTCTTTCTGTTCTGATAGTTCAATATTAATTAATAATTAATAATTTAATATTAGTCCCTGAACATGCCGACAAGTTGGTGTCAGCATGTTTACATCTGTCAAATTAGCAAAGACATGGTTGACTGTGTCCATTTTCACACAAAAGTCAAACATCAAACCTCCCGTAGCTTTCATTCTAATTTAGCTGATTTCACTTTAACTTTTTCTTTCTTTTGTGTTTTAGGTGAATTTTAGCTTATTTATAGTCTCTGATTCTGTGTTAAAGCCGTTGGTTTGTTGTGTTCAGTTCCTCCAGAGCCGCCACAGATCTGTCGTGACAGCAAACCGCGCAGAGATCCAGGACCCAACCCGTCCCCCATCAGAGGTAATAAACCCAGGACAGATGCTCCCAGGCTTTCATGAAGTCCAAAGCTCTAAGGAGACGAGATGTTCATTCAGTTCATGTTTATTCAGAAAAGTCAGGTTTCAACCTGCAGAGGAATAATAATATATCATTAATCATTTTTGTCAAATCTAAAAACGTAGACTTGTGGTGTATAAATATGTATTATTTTTTACAAACTTTAGGCTGCTATTTATTTATTTCATTATTTTCCAGCAGAAGCAGTAGAAAACTTTTAAAATTCACTTTTATGGTTTAGTCTGAGCATCAGTCTGTGAATCTGAAAAATGATTTTATTTTCTCTTCCCCACAGGACCTCATCGTAACACAGTGGACAGAGTGAGTTAACTCCACACTGAACTCATCACTGGATCCATGTAACATGAACTAAAATTATGTTTTTCAGTCAGAAAAACTGAATTAAATGTTTGAAACGTTTCTGTGTTTTACAGCCGGGTTCACAACCGTGGAAGTAAGTACTGACACCATGTTGTTTTAATTCATTAGCATGAAGGTTCAGGGTTTCCTGCACTAATACTGCTAACATTAGCAATAATATTAATTAATTAATTAAAACTAGTAATAAACATTAGCAATAAAATTGCTACCTCTATGCAGGAACAGTTACTTAGCTTAGTTGTTAAAGTTATGACCTATAGTTTTATGTGCTAAATGTTGCTGTCTGTCTCCTCCCTGCAAGGTGCCACTAAATTCACACACTGTACCTTTAAACGTCATTGTATCTGTGTGACTCTGCACTAACGCTATGTTTTTGTGTCTGCAGGCCTCCCCCTGTTCCTCCGTCCTCCACCTCCATCAGCAGGAGCGGCTCCTCGGCTGGTCCTTCTCCCAACAGGTCAGAAAGAACCAAACGAGTCTTGTATCAAACCAGTCACAGTTCTTCATCCAGTCAGATCATAACATCTATTCACTGCAGATGTTTTCATTACAATCTTCAACATCAAACAGCTCATTCATATAATTATTTGGCAATAAATATTGTTGTATGTGGTTTGGTTTAACAGGTTTAATGGAGGTCGAGAGGTAAGATGATATTTATTTGTAATGATATTTTATTACATAGAGAGCAGCCGTGACCTAAAGATTCATACACGATTCATTTAATTTAAAACGAGCTCTGAACTTTCTTTTCTTCTCTTTCCTCAGCAAACACACAAAGAAGGTGAGATCTGTTGCTTTTTTCTCTCATTTCTCTCTTCTAAAGAAACATCAAACAAAAACAGAAATTCAGCTTCTTCTCCATTTCACTGTGGTTTCTCTGTTTTGTGGTTTCTACGGAGCTGAATTGGGCTCGATTACACGTTTACAGTGGTGCTTATTATTCACTTGTTCACAAAGTGTCCGTATAAGTTTTCATGTGTTTAAAACCTGTGACCTCAGCAACTGAACATACAGATATAAAAACATCTCATTTGATAAGAAACACACCTGATCACCACTGCTTTTGTCTTGTCCACTCGTCTTTGAGAGTCTTGCCTGAAGCTGTGTGTTTTGTGCTCCAGTCTAGTGTAGATACCATCATGATGTTTGTAGTGAAACGGTCCAGTACAAACACCTTTACAGCCCCGTGACAGCAGATGGTTGAATCAGTTACCTGATGCACTGATGCAGAACGATGAATTATTTCACCCTTCAGCTGAATATTCTCCTTAAATCCTGCTTCTCTCTTTCAGTTCCTAAACACAACACCTTTCCGCTTCAAAATAAAGGTCTGCCCACCCGCCCTGGACTCCCCGGGCACCCATCACGCCACGCAGACAGGTATGAAAATATTCCACAGAACAATAAAAGCTTGTTTTATTTGGATCCACTGACGTGAATCTCGTACCAGGATATCTTTACTTTACTTTACAAAGTTTGGAAAATAGTTCCCATTAAACACAATATTTCCTCCTTAGTTTAGAAAGTATGAAATAGAATTTTAATAAACAGGAAACAAAGTCATATCTCTGACTTTTAATGTTGTCTGCCACCAGCAGGGACGTCATGTAAATATCAACATTTCTATTTAACATTTCTGACGTGTATGATGAATAATCTGTGTCTGCTGTTTGTTTCTGAGCAGTCTGCCTCCCGGTGTCCCCCCTTCTGCAGGCTCTCTGCCTCACAAACTAAAATCTGGTAAGAACACGAACAAACAATCATAATAATACTCTGATCTCTGACTTTAGTAGAAGTACTATTACCACAGTGTGGAAGTACTGTGTGATAATAAAAGTCCTGCATTTAAAACATCAGAGTAATGCTGCAAAAGTATAGTGACAAAATGTACTTTAAGACAACATGGCAGCTTCTGTGAAAGAGGACACACACACACACACACACACACACCTGTGTCGATGTAAAAGAGTGATTCTAATCTAAATCTAAATTTTCAGGTGAAAATGAAAAAATTAACCATGAATCTCAAACACTGCAGCTTTAAATTGTTTATTTAAAGAATTTTCTCAAACATTTATTCAAACTCAGCAGATGTAGAGAGATTTACCTTCTACCACCAATAATTACTGAGATTATTTTGTCCTGTTATAAATAAACTTGTGTGTGTGTGTGTCTGTGCAGTGATGGCCGAACACAGAGGCAGCTTCAGTGGAGCAGACAGTCGACAGTCGTTTCCTTCTCCACCACCTGCATCATCATTATACACACAGGTAACAACACACACACACACACACACACACACACACACAGCTTCACTGTTCAGACACCAGATGGCAGCACAGGATCAGCTGCAGGAGTAAAAACATAGTCGAGTCATGATTTTTTATTTGTCCTCTGTAGGTTTAAAAACTTTCTGATCATTTAAAAATTTATTCCAGGCTGTAGAGAAACACTTTATTCATCGCTCTCCTTCCACTGTTTCACCTTTTATCACATGGAAACAGCTGCAGAACGTCTGTGAATCCGTCCAGAAACAGGTTTAACAACCATGTTCTTCATTCAGAACAGCAGGTGGCGCCGCACAATACAAAAACTGTAATGTGACTAGTCCTTATTTCAGAAGTAAAAGTACAGACAGTGAGTCTTATGTACCAAAGTAAAGTATTTTCTGTGTTAAATTATAGAAGGTGCAAATGCCCCAACACTTTTATTTTTTATTGTATGCTCACAACATAATTATTTGGTTTATATTTCTGGTGATAAATTGTTAATTGAGTAGATATAATACCGTGAGTTATTAGAAGCCCTGAGGACTAAGTACTTTTTTGTTTCGCTCATAATTTTGCTCAAGTATTTTATTTTGTGGTTTCATTACTTTTACTTTAAAGAACTGATCCAAATTCGTGCTGCAACTAATATTATTTTTATATGAATCAGTTTGTAACATGTATTTAATGTAATAAATATGTGTTTATGTGACAAACTGGATTCAAAGGAAACAAAATAAAGTGTGTATATGCTGTAAACACATTTAAAACATGATCACTTTCACTTTAAACTAATCAAAAGAGTATGACACTGCTCAGAGACAGAAAATCATCACATTCTCAAGTTTAAGAAAATTACAAGAAAGGTTTATTAAGATAGTTGCTGTTAACTTTTTGTTGCTCAACTAGTCAACAGATCTTTACATTTTTCCATGTGAACACACTGAATATAAAGTGTTTACTGTATGTGTGTCTGTGTGTGTGTGTATAGGAGCTGAATTCTGGCTGGTATGTGGGTAAAGTGACCAGAGGTCAAGCTGAAGGATGTTTGAAACGAGTCAATAAGGTAAATTTCTTCTTGTTCAATGTTGTTAAAAACTGAAAATCTGCAGCTGTGTGTGAACTGACTCAGAGCTTTACGATATGTGACTATTTACTGCAGAACAACCTGATAACAACAGCTAGACCAGTTTGATCAAATTCACTTTTAGACTGTTTATTTTAATATTAATTCTATTAGATGTCGACACATGTTGTAAATATGAAACTACACTTTGTGACGTTCCACACAGAACCATCACACTACTGGTACATACTCTGTTTATTACATTTATTTTGAAGGCATCTGCTCCTTATTGAGGAGTAAATAATGATTAAGTAATGAGTAAAGGCCAGTTCATACTTATCTTTTACCCTCTGACAGATCCGTACTCGTACTACAGACGTGTACACGGACACATGAACATGAAACAAGATTGTGGAACCACATCACAAAGACACTGAAATAAACGTTAAATACCTTCGATCAAAGAAACAAGAAGCTAGTTTTCTTCTCCAGCTCATGTTCACACGATGCTCAGGAACCGCGGACACACATTTCTCCTTTGTTCACAGTTGTCCGTCATAGAGAGTCTGGAGCCTCTCAGTGAGGAGCTGATGAAATTGATGTCACAGATACTGTAGCAGACACGGAAACTGACCTTTACTAACTGATTCATACATAAACGAACCAGACGAACCCTGAAGATCTTAACTGGTGTGTTTGGCAGCTCAGCTTGGACAGGAAGTGTTGAGGGCAGCGAGTCTGTACCAGAGCTGAGTCGAATTAGTGTGTTTGTAGTACTGAACAGTGAAGGTTCCTCAGATGTTCGTGACACTTCATGTCCTCTGAGGCTCACAGGAAGCTCATCAGTTTTTCTGTGGCGTTTACCCTTCGTGTATTTGTCTCTGTGTTGAGGACGGGGCCTACCTGGTGAGGGACAGCACCCGGCAGCTGGCCAACCAGCCCTTCACCCTGATGGTCTTCTACCAGGACAAAGTCTACAACATTCAGATCAGACAGCAGAACCAGCAGTTCATGCTGGGAACTGGACTCAAAGCTCAGGAGGTAAATATAGAAATGAACTGAACCTGGTCTGTTGTTGAAACTGCAGGTTTTGTCTTTCACTTCAACACAGTCAGTGTTGCTCCTAGTGGACGTGGGAGGAACTGCAGTCCAACACACTGATGCTACATTTTCATTCCTGGGTTTTAGTGCTCGGTCCTGATCTTTTAGTTGTATCTGATCTGTTTTTGTGTCGATGGCTGATGTTTGTAAGTTTGAAGCTCGAAGAAACAAATGTGAAACATCCTGGTCTCTCAACTGACCAAGGTACTAGCCTAAAAACAGGTGAGAAATAGTAAGACGTCACCTGAAATCACCAGTCAAAAATCTGTCACTTTACACACAAATTCTTTATTAAACAAAACCACGATCATTTCTGTCCCCAGACAAAGTGCTTTTATTGCCTAAACACAACCTGACAGGGGACTCTGGACTCAGTCCTCTTTACGACTTGCTTTCTGTTATTAAATGTATCTGATCTTCACAAACGGTTCTGTACTGGACATGTCTCGTCAGAACCACTCATATAATCCAACATTAACTGTGTGTTTGTGTGTTTTCAGTCTTTTCCGTCAGTTTCTGAAATCATCAGCCATTACTCCAGTTCTCCTCTGCTCCTCATTGACGCCAAAAACCGCAGCTCCAGCCAGCAGAACCAGTGTGTGCTCTCTGAGCCTGCTGGATACTACATGACTGGAATGAACTGGTCCTGACCAGATCAGATGGGACCGAACTAGAGCAAAGACGAAGCCGAAAGGCCGGACTAAGATGAATGTCCACAGTAAATATCTCTGCAAGTGTTGTAACATTTCCCTGCAAACAGTTTTTTAATGACGCTGAATGAAAATGTCAGATTTTTGCACATGTTGCTTTATCAGCTTGTTTTTGACTATTTGCATTTACAAACCACAGTCTGCGGTTTTGTGTGAGCTCTGGAGTTTGAAGGGTTTTCTGACAGTAAACCTTTCAGAGCTTCACTTAGAAGCCAACGTTTCAGTACGTGATGCTGTTTTTCTACAGCATTTGGTTAAAGCCTGTTACTCAATCAAACTACATGTTTATGTCAGTTTGTCCTGTTTCTGTCTTCAGCTGTGCTAAATAAAGCCCAAGTTTTCTGAGCTTTAACTTTACTTTGTGCCTTCAGTTTGGAACATTTTAAATTCACCGTAAAGATGGTTAAGATGTGTGTCCTCATTTTTCATCAGGAGACATGTAAACACAACACAACGTCTGATATTTTAATGTTCTGGAAGGAAAGGTTTAAATCATGTTGTATGATTCTCTGCTCCACTGTGATCCCAAGTTAGAGGCTCCATCTTTATCTTTTTTATTTAAAGTTGTGGCTGACTTAGTTTGGATGCCTGGCTCATAGATTTAACTATATAGGGACAGATGTCATTCTTTACTTTTCGGTGTTGGAGAGATAAAGACAAGCAGACAGCAGAGCTTCTTACCAAACGTTTAACAAACGCAGTAGGAAATGACTTATTTAGATTCTACAGACATACTTTTTTACTTTCCGTCAGGCTCGTTCTAAATATGAGGAGGCGTCACTCCACATAATGATCCTTATCCCTCCACACACTCCACTACTTTTCCTGTCTCCAGCCTTTTGCTGTGCAATGATCTAAATGGAGATTTATCACACATATTAGTTCATTTATAGACAATTTACAATAAGTGCTTTAAAAAAAAAAAAAACACTGTAAAGGAACAGGCTGAAACCGAAACATATTAATATATTTACTCCTCTGTAATCAGCCAGGGCAGTTAAACCATTTTATTCCACACTTCATCCATCATCCTAAAAGTTTTTCCTCTTAAGGACAGAGTGTCAGTCTCAGCTGTCACAGTACATGCTGAACCAATTTCTCAAACTTAACACAGTTTCTTAAACACAGTGACTTTGTTCCACACATACACACCTGATTATTGTTATAATTTAAAGTGGTGACAGTTGGTGTTGGAGGATTTTAAAAGATTAATTCATAAAGATGTTAATAATTATTGGGTTGTTAAAGAGGTTTTTAATGTGGACATGCTAAATGTATTGAGTCATTAATGAAACCTTCACTCATTAATTTTCTATACAGATATTTGACAGTTAAAGGTATTAGTCACTTTTCCGATGAGCCACTAAGAAGGAGGCCCCCCCCCCCATATAATCCCAGATATCAGTTAGTTCTACGTGAGATAGTCTGTGTTGTTATGTCTGTGTCGTCCTTGAAGGCACCGCAGGGGCAGTAGATTACTACTGCCAATGCCAGCTGTCATCACACACACGCACGCACACACAGACACACACGCACGCACACACACACACACACACACACAGAGTGAACAGATGTTTTCCAGCCACCTGCTTTTATGCTTTTTAAATGATCAACACCACAGTGTAGAAATATTCCGTTAGAAGAAAAAGATTTACATATAAAATAAAAGTAAATAAAAGTATGTAACTATAACCAATGAATGTACTATACAGTGATGAGTATTACTGCAGGTATTAGTACAAAAAGGTACATTGGAATCTTAAGCATTACTTAAGTTTTAAATGCAGAAAAGTAGCTGGTACTATATACTGCTGTGTACTGTTCTAGTTATTATTATTACTACAGATGCATTTATTCTATTGATTTAACAGTTTTAGTTATTTTGCAGATGCAGATTCTTAAAACTAAATATATTAAATTAAATATGTAAAATTCATCTTTATTTAAAGGAGAAAGTGAATCTTTGTTCATAGTGACACTGAAGCATTTACGTGAGAATCTCTGTAATCACAGTTTTACGTTGCTCTTTGATTGGGGCTGAATGGCTGAAGTGTAGACACGCTGACTGTGGGGGGGTGGATTTAAGACAATAGTTGAGGGCGATACCATAAACAGCAGCTGATGCTGTGATCTGACTGTCACAGTCACTACATTTACTGATGATGTTAAATAACAGAACCTCCCCCCCAGTACGGTGCAGAATCAGCAGCTCTGAAACAGTTTGAGCATGAAGGAGGATTAGACTTCGTTTCTGTTTGGTACCTAATAAACTGACAAATAGGGACTTTTTTATGTCGCAGTTTTCCTTCTCAGGTGACAACGGAAACTTTCCACAGCTGCATGTTTGACAAAGATTTATTTGTTTTCTAGTTCAGCTGCTTTAAAAGCTAAATTTCTAAAATATATAAAAATATTGTCTATTATTATAAACATATCATGACAATGATAATAGAATGAAACAAAAGACATTAATAATTCCCTGTAGCTGAGCAGCTGAGTGTCTTTTCCATTATCCTGGTTGGTCATTTCAGTTTTTATTATTATTACTGTTAGTAGTTGTTAGTAAGGACGTAGACAGGAAACATGGGAGAAGAGGGGCCGGTATGACGTTACCGCAGCAAAGAGCCTGCTGCTGTGACATGAGCTGCAACCATTCGACCTCCAGTCATTTTAGTTATTTTTAATAAACCCCAAATATTTGCTGCTCAGATATGAAGAATTTCTGCTTGTCTTCCTCACATATGACAATAAATAACATGTGTTTTAGTTTTGTAACAAGTCAGGAAGTTTAAGGACATCTCTGTGGAGAGTTTTTACATTTCGTAGATTAAACAATCTACATAAAATCTGACAGATTCATTGATCAAATGAATTGTTAATTAATTATCTGTTAGCAGCTCCTGTTCTCGGTGCAGCCTTGTACACACATCGCTGTTTTACTGTGATACTGAAGAAAACTTAAAAATGTGGAGATTCTCAGGTAAGTTCTGCAGCCTCCTCTCCTCTAAGTGGGTTTATGGAGGTTTGATCTGTGTGGACATGAGAGAAGATTGAATCCTCAGGAAGTGGAAGTCACACTGGGTGATATCAACATTTAACTGAGTTATGACTTCATCTGCACGTCTATCACAGACCTGATCCTGTCTAGATTTATGAGTTAAAGTGTGATCGTTCCACCTCCTCTTAGAACAGATCAATGATCATTGTTTGTATTTGTTTTATCCAACTCTTCCATACTGGAGTTTGGACTCTTACTTCCAGGAGCAGCAACTTTTACCTGATGAGACACTCAAACATCTGAAACTGACAAAAAGTGTGTGTGTGTGTGTGTGTGTGTTTCCATACGTCAGCATTAAGTCCTCAGGCTCTTATCTGCCTGAGAGGAGGAATTCTACCTGTTCTTATTCAAATCAACCCCCACCACACACATGCAAATGCACGCGCTCACACTGCACATGAATATGTAGCCAATCAGCTCGTCCATGAGAGGCACAGCAGGAGTATAAGTGTCTCAGGTGAGCAGCAGCAGGTGTACAGAGCGGGAGAGCAGCTGTGTGGCTCCTACAGACTCACATTTTAATTTAAATTTTTTAAAGCACTTGTTGTGGATGAGCTGAAGAGGAGTCTGAGGCAGATGTTTAAGTCAGGAGAGTGAAGAAACAAAGACAGAAAAGCAAAGCAAAAGAGTTTTCACCATGACGTCCTTTGTACCGGAGCAGGGTCTGTCCCCCCCGCTGTGTGGACTCTCCCTCCCCCAGCAGCAGCAGATTCCTTCTCTGGGCCTCGATTCATCTGACTTCAGCCTGTACAGCCCTCCAGCTCCACCTGAGTCCAGTCTGTCTGCTTCACCATCCAACAACCCCTGTCCTGGAGCTCCAGGAGTCCCTCTTGGACTCCCCCCAACATGTGGAGGCTTCTTCACCCACCTCTACGGCCTCCAGAGGCCACTGCTCCCTGGTGGCTCCTGGTTCTCAACCCCAGACAGCATGCTGCAGCTGATCCGCCCACCTTACTCCTACTCCGCTCTCATAGCTATGGCGATCCAGAGCGCGCCTGAGCAGCGGCTGACGCTCAACCAGATTTACCAGTACGTCTCCGACAACTTTCCATTCTACAGCTGCAACAAGGCTGGCTGGCAGAACTCCATCCGACACAACCTTTCACTCAATGACTGTTTCCAGAAAGTTCCCCGCGACAAAAATGACCCAGGTGAGACAAACAGATCCTATGATTTAGACTCAGTGGTTTACTGTCAATAACAGGAAATAGGCTTTGGTTGGCTGAAAAGATTTTTAGTATTTCTGATGAAAAACAAAAGTGTGCCGAACAAAACTCCATTCATTTTTCTTTAAAATCAAAATTTTCAATCAAAAGTTGTTTTGTGAAGTCATCGTTTGTTTGTGGCTTTAAATAAAAGGAGCTGAGCGAGTTCTGCAGAGATTCATAGAACTAGAGTTATAACTGACCTGTGTACTAAAAGTCTGCTTGAAATTCTTGTGTTTTTTAAGATTATTAATCAACGTAATTACTGAATTTCATATTGTAATACTCTACATTACTTGTTGCTGACAAAGTAATCAGATTACACTACAGTCAAGTTAAATTAGCTCTACTTTCTCTAGTTTTTTTTTCTTTAATAAGTTATAAAAGGGATGTTTGAAAATTAAGTGTTTTTTAAAGGGAGTTCAGTGAATCCACCTCTGTGCAGGATAATTAAAGCTCCTGATTTGTGTTTCTACTTCGTGTTCTGATGAAAAGAGAAGATAAAATGAATAAAATAAAATAAATGGCTGCTTCTTTTCTGTAACCTTCCTCCTCCTCCTCTTCCTCTCTGCAGGTAAAGGAAACTACTGGACTCTCGACCCAAACTGTGAAAAGATGTTTGACAATGGAAACTTCCGCCGCAAGAGGAAGAGGAAGTCGGATAACGACAGAACCAGCAAGAAACCTTCCTCCTCCTCCTCCTCGTCTGACACTTCCTCGTCAGAGCCCAGCCCCAAACAAAACAGTGGTGACGGCACTGAGCTCCCCCCTCTCTCAGACACCACCCCCGCCCTCAACCCTTTCTTGTGTCACCTCCAGGCCTCCCACCCCCCTCTGCCTCCTCCTCACACCAGCTCCACTTCACCATATATGCAGGTAGAAGACCATGCGTCCCCCCCTCCTCAGCGATATGTCTCCTCTTACTCTCCCGGTGCTGTGGTGCCGCAGTGGGACGCCTGCAGCTCGTCTCCTACTCCCTACTCCTCCCTCCATCACTTCTCCTTTCCTTGTCCTTCTCCTCATCTGTTCGCCTCCTCTCAATCAACTCCCCCACAGTTCTCCCCCCTCAGCTACTCTCAGACCAGCTCGCCGCCGCTCTACGTCGACCTGCAGACAGCAGCCTGTCCTCTACCAGAGCTGCAGCAGCTGCAGGCCCAGTGTGAGCCTCTCTTCTCTGGGGGCTTCACTGAGGCTCTGCCCCTCGAGTCTCTGGTTCTTCAGCAGTGACACTGAACTGAGGACGTCAAGCGTTTACATACAGGTTGAATTTTAAAGTCTGGTGCACTGAGCTCACAGTAAAGAGTGCGAATGTTTGTATTTATGTTTTTTTAATGTCTTTTTTAATAAGTTAATTTTTTATAGTGAAAATGTGAGTTGAATGTGGAATAAAAAAAGATCTTTGAAATCACTGTTTCTTCCATCATCACAAATTTCCTTTATTTTATGCACCATTATGAAAATGCAAAAATGTGATAAATCAAGTCAAACGTTAAAATCTGTTTAAAATACATAAACAGGAAACTTTATCCATTAAAATTTTACATAATAACAGTGAATTAGTTCTGTTGACATTTATCATCTGTCTGGCTGCAACTGCAATAAAACTGTAGTGTGATATGAACACACCTTAAAATTAAATAATACATTATAAATAATTTTTATTTATTTATTACTATTTATATTTATGATTTATTTCAGTCTAAAATTAGGTCTGTTCTCCCTGTGCTGTCAGGTCTATTGTACATTCATTTATAATCATAAGCCCAGTAACCTACACACCCAGTGTGGTGGGGAGGATCCCCCTGGTTGTGCTGCTGATATTTGGACTTTTCCACAAAAATGAGGGGGAACCTGATTCGCAGAAAAAACTATAGAAGATAATTTGAGTTAATTTAAGCACTTTAAGTGCTGTGTGTTCAGGTCAGAGTCAGAGTGGAGCTCATGGTGCCTGTTTCCAGGTGCACACTGCTTTTTGGGAAGATGTGAATTTTCTCTTAGACATTATACAGATATTCCACAGCTGCAGCGACAGGACTGGTGCAACCTTTAAGTGCTGCAAAGTGTCACTGAATTTACAGTTTGGACACCTCCTGACAGGTAATACATGCCACAATGAAGTGTTTTATTCTGTGGATGTTGCTGAAACCTTGTATTTTACTGTATGTTCTATATCCTGGAGAGATTCTAGTTCCCAATAACGCAATGATCATTAATCCTACTGTGTGTTGGCTCTGTGTACACATCAGGAAGAAACCCCCAGACAACGAGCAGGTCAAACACAAAGTGTACAGTCATTAGCAGATTTTGTTTTGTTTATTAGTGATTTGTTAAGCCAAGAAAACTCGTTGTGACAGTTTTCATTGGATTTGATTGGAGACATTTTTAGTTCCACATGTTTCTCAGCACTGTTCAGCACATTAATCATCACTGCATCATATTTTATAAATTGATAACACAGCTTCTACATTCAGTCTGAATTAGTACAATATCTATAGTCTCTGCTTTTAGGTTAAATAAATGTGGCATCAGTGTGGTATCTGAATAAATCTACTAAATCGAATACATGGCAAAATGAATACGAAAATAATGAAGTTGTTCGCGCAGACATGCAGCCGGTGCAGAGTGATGACCTTTAAACAAACTCTGAGTTCCTCGGGGAGGAAACCCCCAAGCTGTCTTCTGTCTGTTTGACTTGAAGTGACTCAGCAGTTTCCTGTGCAACACGAGTCAACAGCAGAGATGATGAAGCAGATTACAGCTGGAAATATTTCAGTCAGCAGATCCTGCACAGCCTGACCGACTGTGGGCACTCTGATTTCCCACAGACAGTGAAGTGACGACTGTTTAACTGCTGTGGGAAAGAAGCTTTGAGGTTTCACCTTCATCTGATCTCAGGTCACTTCTGTCGCAAAGACAAAACAACAGATGCTAATTTTAAACTGAGGCCTGAAAATAACAGTTAGTTTTATTATTGATTAAACTTCTTCTAATTGAAAATAGAAAAGTCATAATGGAGAGAGATGATTGATGTTTTTGGTCAAGAAGCAACTGACAATGCCAGAATCTTCAGTTTATCAAAGCAGAAAATCAGTCGAGAAAACTGACACCAGTGTCTATTTGATGTTTTTGTCCTTAATGAATGACAAAATCAGACTGATTCATCAGTTAATTCTTTAGACACTTTTAGAAAACAAAAACACTAATGATCAGTCACAGTTATCACACAATAAGTCACGTTGTTGAGTTTGTTTTTTTAATTATTTGGAGTTAATGGCATGAATTTAATTGACCATATGTGCTTTTAATTAACAAGTTCTTCTATGGGGTTCTGTATGGTTCACAGTTTGTGTAAAAGTGATTAAAACAAAGCCTCCAAAATGTTTTCTGCTGTTGACAAAACAATCTCACATCAAGGCCTCACTTGTTCCGAGGCTTTCGTTTTATCACATGGTCTTCATCAGCTGGTAACTGTAGCTGATACCACCTGAGGAGCAGCGAACAGACGAACGGAGTCACTGAGTACTTGATCTTGTCCATGTTCAGGTTTGGATCCTTCTTGCTTATCTTATCATGTGTTTTAAAAGTGTTTAGTCACCTGCTTCACATGCTGAGATTTAGAGACATAAACAACCTGAATCTAAATCTGTGTGATGTTCTCTTTATCCAGGCTGGTTTGTGTCTATTTAAACAGCAGCTCAGTGTAAAGACGAGTGTGTGTGTTTAGTCATCATGTCGCCCATTGATGTGCACGAGGCAGTTAACAGACAGCACACTTTCACTGATAGCATCAGCTGATCGATTCCACTGAAAGACTCAGAGTCCAACTGTTTACAACACAGCGTGGACAACATGTGTGACCACTGGACCAGGTCAGCAGCAGTGTAAGTGTGCTCGTTGTTTACGCTCCTCATGCCCCGAGGACACACACACACACACACACACACAGATAGCTGAAACTGATTAACTTTATTGTCACAGTAAACACTGAGCGTCATTACGTGGTTTGAGTTTTTCTGCATAAAAATAAAACTAAATTATTTTCATGAGCAAAGTGACTTAAATTTACAAAAATGGTTAAAATCATTTTCATAATTTTCCGCTTCGGTAAAGCTAAAGATTGGTACTAAAATACAAACCACACAAAGCTTCAGCAGCTGGAGAGTGTGAACAAAACAATCTGTATCATTAAAATCCTGCACAGATCAATATTCAGTCGTCTCCAAAAGGATCATAAAAGACACGGTAAGTTTGTTTGTGTTTGCTGTGCAGTGAAGGGATTTGGGTTTAAGATAAAAAATTCAGAATTTACACTGAGACACATGAAACAACACAGAACAGCTTCTGTATCAGATCAGAACATCTGAAGAGAGCAACAGTACTGGAACGTGTGACTGACAGGTGTTACGCAGGTTATTTGAACAATAAATAACTCTAATCGAGTCGTCTTTTTACCTGTGAAGACTTAATTTGTTGTTTAAAAGGAAAAGTCCAACCAAAAAACCAGAGAACTGTGTACAGGAGAACAGCAGGTCACTGAATCAGAAAAAAGAGGGTAAGACAAACACTGGGCAGAAAAAGAAAGAAACCACTGGTGCACTGAGCGACACATACACACAAAAACAGCAACAACTGATGACAGAAACATTGTGAGAGCAACAACAACAATCAGCAACAACCTGCACAGTGAAAGATGAAGGTTTCACCGTCCATCATTAGAACAAGTCTTCATCAGCAACAGAAGCCAAACCAGAAAATGTAAAACCCTTCATCAGCAGGAAGAACCAGAATCCAGGTTAGAATTTGTAGAAACATACAGAGATGAGTCACAAAAGTTCTGGAAGAAGTTTTATGGGCTGATGAGACCAGGATTAACCTCTGCTAACATGATGGAAAAGGAGGAAAAGATCTGCTCCTGATCCAAACCAGACAAACTCGTCATATGAAGTGTGGTGGAGGGAGAGTCATGGTCTGGGCTGATATAAGTCCTGATGTCAGCAGCAGGATGAATTCAGAGGTGAACACAAACATTTTCTCTGATCATTTACAGAAAAATGAATGAAAACTAACTGAGGATTTTCATCATGCGGCAGGACGACGATCCAAACACTCACTGAACACAGGGAGGTCACTCATCAGATCTAAACGCAACTAAACGTGGATTTCACCTGCTGAAGAGGGAATTAAAGGGAGAATCCACCCAAAACAAACAACAACTGAAAGAATCTGCAGTAAAAGTCTGAAACAAATCAAAAGAAGAAACTAACAGTTTGTTGGTGTCAGTGAATCACAGACTTGATGTGGTTATTGCAAACAAGGGATCTGAAAGTTTTATTGACATGAATTTACTTTAAAACCATCTGTGTCATCAGTTACATGTGTTCTATGTTATTTAACATGTCAAATCAAAAGTGAAATCTTGAACTTAAAAAAAGCCTTTTCTGTTCTAAGACTTGTGGAGGGGGGTGTACGTACATCCTGCAGCTGTACATGTGCACTGTGATCTACAGAGCTGAATGTTTTGAGGGACTGATAACAGGACTAACAACCTGCACTGGTCCACTGAGCTGAAGGCTGCAGGACTTTCACTGGCCTGTGGTGTTTATTAACCCCGTCCCCTTATCCTGCTCTTCACTGGGAGGCGGCTGCACAAATAAAATCATTTTCATTCGGCTTTATCAGTTCACTCATGTGCTGCAGGTCACAGTGTGACTCCGGCGGCAGGCTGAGGTCCCTCTGGATTAAATCCCCTCTGTCAGGGGTAGGTGCCCTCCTGTGTGTGCTGACTCACTGTGTATCAGTCGGGTCAAGATCTGATAGTTTTCATCAAACTGTTTACGACACAACACGAGGAGGAGGACTGAAGTGTGCGGCGTGTTTACCGCCACACAGCGCGTCAACGGAGACTCTGATGGCAAAACACAGATGCTCATCTCACATCAAACCTGATTTCATTTAGAAATCTCTCATTTGCCTCAAGCTGCTTCACAGTCTGCAGAGACACCCGCTGTGCTTAGACTCTCAGATCAGATAAGGGACTAAACCACCCCCCCTCGCACTGAAAAAGTCCTGTGGTCTAATAAAATACTGGAAGCGTGTGGCAGCAGTGTGATCACCCTGTTTCCTATGTGTGAATCTACTCTTCATTAATCAAGTATTAAATGTGTTTGTTGTGAAGTGGTGCAGAGCAGCTAAGTACATTAAAATACACATAAGATACTTGTACTGTACTTACTGATACTTTGTCCTCCACTACATTTATCTGGCAGCTGTAGATTCTGATCAATGATCCTAAAAGAGCTCTTGATCAATTCAGATATTTATTTGTGATAGTGGAGGATGCTGAACTTGGTAAACATCCAGGTGAGACTGGATGTTATGGTGGATGAGAATTTTTTTTTAAGTTCTACGTGCTACTGAAAAGCTTGGTTTGTTAATAAACTGTCGATTTATATCAAGAAAACTAAGAATATGATTTTTGGAAGCTGACACTGAAATAAAATCAAAATTCTGTGATGCTGATTTTAGAAGAGATTTAGAAACTAAATTTCTCAGAATTGTAATTGATCAGAAACTAACATGGAAACAACTTATTTGATATATTAAAGGGAAAAATTTTGAAGTCACTGACAATTTTATACACAGTGCTGTGAACAAGTATTTGACCCCTTTCTGATTTTTTGTGTTTTTGCACATTTGTCACTTAAAGGATTCAGATCATGAAACAAATTTAAATATTAGACAAAGACAACCCAAGTAAACACAAAAGGAATTTTGTTCCACTTTTATTTGCAGAATTCAGAATTTAATTCAGACACACTGGAGGGTTTTCGAGCATGAACGGTCTGTTTAAGGTCATGTTACAGCCTCTCAATTGAATTCAGGTCAGGACTTTGACTAGGCCACTCCAAAGTCTTCATTTTGTTTTTCTTAAGCCATACAGTGGTGGACTTGCTGGTGTGTTTTGGATCATTGTCCTGCTGCAGAACCCAAGTGCGCTTCAGCTTGAGGTCACAAACTCAGACTGACATTCTCCTCCAGGATTTTCTGGTAGAGAACAGAATTCATGGTTCCATCAATCACAGCAAGTCATCCAGGACCTGAAGCAGCAAAGCAGCCCCAGACCATCACACTACCACCACCATGTTTGACTGTTGGTCTGATGATCTTTTTATGAAAGGCTGTGGTAGTTTAACACCAGATGTAACAGGACACACAGCTTCCAAAAAGTTCAACTTTTGTCTCATCAGTCCACAGAATATTTGTCCAAAAGTCTTGATGATAATCAAGATGTTTTTGGTAAATGTGAGATGAGCCTTTATATTCTTTTTGATCAGAGGTGGTTTTCATCTTGGAACTCTTGTCCAGTCTCTATTTTAATGTTGTGTTGAACTGTGGGGGTAAAACTGTAAAACAATAATGAACAATAAAACTGTAAAACAATAATGAGCTCAATGATCTTTCTATAGAAACGAGCTATGTATTATAAACAAGTTCTTTTGAACATGCTAACGCATCGTTTCATTACTCACATATCATGACATGTATCTTATATTATAAAATATCACAAATAATGTTCAGAGCCAAAGTAAAGTTACTCCCACATTGTGCACAAAAGTTTTTTTTTAAATACAGGATAGTAAATGTGACTTTAGAGATGTTTCAGATTACTTTGTGTCAGCAGCTAAAAAGCAGATTATGGGTTAAAGAATAAAATAATGTTAACAAAAACTTGTTTACTTATTGTATTACGTGAGACAAATGACTGAAATAAACCTCAGATTATGTGAAAATATAAAGACAATTAACAGGTTCACTGAAATAATTCAGGACATAACGTAAAATATTCCTGTGATATAACTGAGTCTGAATAAATACTAAATATTTCTGATCATCACAACTAAGCTACAACACAACTGAATTCAGGTTTTTAAAAGCATGATAAAGTTTATTGTATGTTTCTATTTCTATGTTTATTCTATTAAAATGAGGAGGCTGACTTGTCAGTGTTTTTGGGAGTGATCAGAGCAGGATAGTTTATTTTTCTAACCATGGAAACCGCGATAACTGTCATAATGTCCTGATTACATCTTTCCATCTGTGTGTGTGTGTGTGCGTGCTGCACAGGTCCTGTCTCAGCATGTCTCCCACCAGTCGGCCACCCCTATAAAAAGTTTTCCTCCTTTATCCAGTTTCACTTAAAACCTAAACAACACCTCTGTGACTTTAAACAGAAAATATTTCCATAAGTCGAGTCACAAGTTGATGGTTAGGGTGGATGGCAGGTTTAGACTGTCCAGGACTGACAAACCACAGACCCTAGATCGAGACCAAAGTCCTGCATGAGTTTGGGTTTAGGCAAGAAAAGTTCTGAGATTAGTGTTAGAGAAACAGCGTGTTTTAGTTTATATTTTAATGCAGACGTGTGTGAAGTGACTGTTAGATTTTCATCCATTAACCCAGTTTACAGTCTTTTCCTGATCCTAAACCCGGAGCTGTGATGTCTGAACACAAACATAAAACACTTTAATAACACTGGACTCACACATCTGGATGCTGAACTGTAACATCAGATATTTTTGCAGGAGAGAAAACAGGATGTTGTAGATCGGATATTTTGGTGGGTAAAAACACGATGCCTGTGAACATTTCATTCATGTGTTTTGTATCAACGTATTTGCGACTTGTCATTTATGTTAATTGTAAACATATGATCATTATGTGAACAGTAAACATAATCTGGTTGCAGTTACGTTCAGCACAAAAACATATTTGTGATACAGTTTAGTTGTATATGAATGTAACGTAAAAAGCAGAAGAAACTTTCTGTAAAATAAAGACTGTTCCTGCAAGTGTTTAACAATATGTTTGTTAGTTAATATATTTATTCTTATGTGTTATTTATATTTTTTTATTTTGCCATTAGAGCAAAGTGAAAACCAAGGTGACATGTATAAATAATTTATTATTACTACTATTATTTAATACTTACTTATTCTTACTATTGTTGTTAATCTAAAATGGATGCTAGTTTCTTTTGTAATGAATTAATGAACTAATGTTGACTCCAGACACTGGATGTTTAAACTGACATGTACAGTAGGGGTCATTAGGGGACCAACAAAAAACACTGCCCCTCAGGAGTTTAATCTGTGCTGGTCTGCTGGTCAGAAAATACCACTGTTTTTTGTTTTTTATTTTAGATTAGATTAGGTTTAACTTAATTGTGTTGTGCAGAGTCAATGAAATACAGTTGGCATCTAACAGGAAGTGCAGAGAAATGATGTGCAGGTATGAGTGAGTAGGTACTGTAGTGTCTGTGTGCAGTGGAGAACGCTGCTGTTGTATTCTATACTAATACTAACAGGTGTTTATATTATTGTGTTTATCCATAGTCCAGACGTCCCTCTCCACGGATATGTTTTCCAGCTCCTCGTGGGGAATCCCGAGGAGGAGCTGTTCTCAGGTTAACTGAGATATACAATGTCAACCCTGGGGGCTTCATGAAGGAGGATTAAAAGCAGGTCGGTTGGATTAGGCTGCAGTAGCTTAGGCTAAGTTTACCTAATAAACTAACACTAGTGTGTGGATATATTGTATATATACTATGTGCAGTGGATGTAAATTTAAAAATCATATGGCTGATCCTGTAACATCCTGTTTCCAAATGTAACCTTAGCCATTTCATTTTTTTATCGTGGTCTGTAGTGGTGGTCATGGAGCTCGGCCGGAGCTGACGTTCGATTCCCAGCCCTGCACACAGAAGACATCTCACTGGACCCGCGCATAGAATTAAATTCAATTCACCTTTATTTATATAGCGCCAAATCACAACAAAAGTAATCTCAAGGCACTTTACAGTGTAAGGTTTAAGACCTTACACAATATAAGTATATACAGAATATTGTAGAAAACCCAACAGACCCACTTGAGCAGCACTAGGCAACAGTGAAGAGGAAAAACTCCCTTTAACGGAAGAAACCTCCAGCAGAACCAGGCTCAGGTTGGGCGGCCATCTGCCTCGACCGGTTGGGGTGAGTGGAAAGAGGAGACAGAAAAGAACAACAGGTAACAGATCAACACGAAGACATCTCACTGGACCTGCAGGTTGCATGAACAAACACATGAATGAGCAGAGGCTGTAAACAGCTTCAGAGCTGTTATGAAAAATATAAATGTGAGTGAGACAGATTGTGTTTCTCTGAGGTGTCTTGCTTAAGGGCACATCATCAGCCAGCAGGACTGACAGAGTGCTGTATGTGTGTGTGTGTGTAGTCGGCCTGCTAACTGCCAGACTGACAGCTGGCTGCCTCACATTTGCATAACGTTGTGTGCACCATCTCTGCAGCAGAAAAGAAACAGAGAAGATGATCAAACTTTACAACAAGTTGATAGCAGCCGAGTATCTGTTTCACCTGTTTACAACATAAATCACGTTCTGCACTTTTTTACAAATCCAGAACCCAGAAACAAGCAAATATTCAGGTTTTCCAGGACCTAGAAAGTGATGTTAACACGAATGTTTTTACAGTGTGTGTGCTCCAGGTGAGTGTGTGTGTGTCAGCACAACATGCTGGTATCCTGACAGCTTTAGTGACAACAACCCCTATGTTTGGTGTCGTCCGTTAAAACCAAAACCACAGCTGATCCTGTTTCACCCCCAGCAGTCAACCATCAGGGTCCATTACCTGGAGCTGTTTTCTCGGAAAAGATGCCCCCCATTAATGAGTTATTGGTCAAATAATAATCAGATAGAGTAGAATTTATCTTCTTAAAGACTTACAACCTCTTCATTGACCCATGGAGCCATTTCAAGGACCTCAACGCCACCTCAATGACTCCTGGAAAGCTTTTTTAATGACCCTTAAAAGCAACTCCTGGAGTTCCCTGAAAACCCAAACAAGAACCTCTGCTAACTGCTGAGACTGGTACAACCCAAAGTCAGTCACGCTACGTGCTGTTAAACACGTCTAGTGCAGGAGAGGTTCTAAATGTACCCACATTTTCAAGGACATGAAAAAATTTATAATTTGGATACTGTGCGTGTAAATGTGTGTATGCACAGTTGGTAAATGAAATCCTGAGAAGAAACCATAAGACTTCCCCAAAGGACAAAGAAACAACTAACTTTAACATGATTACTTCACCATATGACAATAAACTAACCCCAAGAACCCTTAGAACTTCTAGAGATACCACAAAAATTCCCTCAAACACTCCTCCCCTCTTTGTCTTCTGGATCGTTCCTGCTTTTTGCACTCTACCCCCGTCTGTTTGCCTCGGGCTCGGTGTTGATAGGAGTTTACGAACATCAAGAGGAGACAGATTAAGACAAGACTGAGCAGGTTTGGAGGACAGACACAGGAGGGGGAGTCTACGATCTGCAGGAATCTGTTAGACAAACCTCCATCATTCCGCTTTTTTTATGTCCCAGTGCTGAAAGATTCACGCTCAACATTTCACTGCACCTGCTCTGACAGTTCACACATTTTAATGCATTAAAACATCTAGTCTCATGTAGATCAGGTGGATTTAGTATCCCCACCAAAGATCTCTAATAATCTACTGAAGTAAACCACAGTGGTGTGTCTAGACTCCAGCCAGGGGCCAAACTGAACAAGGGCCCTACACAGAGTTGGGATCAGGATTTGTGGTATCTGTGGTGCTTCTGGTCCTTTCAGGGTTTGGTAAAATTAAGTCCCTGAAACACTATTAGGATTTAAAGTCCACTTAAGTTGCTCATTATTCTGTTCAAGTGGCCCTGGAAGTTTCTTCACAAGCAGCTCAGACACTTGAACCTCTTTAAGGGCTCATCATCATTAGTAAATTACTCTTTCCTATTAAAGGACTGCTGAAACCCTCTCAAGGGCTGCTGGAACCATCTCAGGACTCAGCTACTGCATGAGACTCCTTCAAAGATTTTAAACCACCCTAATAACCTTTGAACCCTTTTGAAAGAGTCCTGAAAATTTTAAAATGAGTTTTGAGTTATACTTCATATCCTGGAACCACCAACAGACTCTTTGAAGATATTCATGGGACTCTGGATTCCCCTTTACTCATTTTGAAATTGGGACAGTCTATTGTTACCTCTGAGAGAACCTCTTAAACATTACAGAACCATCCCAAGGACTAAAAGACTACTTAATAACTCTTAATGGCGTTTAGGAAGCTCTAAAACCTTTTAAGAAGACCCAGGGTTCCCTCATAGACTCCTTATACCTCCTTTCTGGGGTATGAGGAACCCCCTCAGACAACCTCAAGGACTCGTGAAGACTTCTGCATGACCTTAAGGACCCAGAAACCCCATTAAGGGGCTTGTTCCTTAACCCTGTTCCTTTTAAGGACCATCCCAAGGACTCTTTGGAGTGGAACGTATGATTGTTAAAGTTATGAGATAACTAAACAATCTTTGGGTCAAGAAACCCTGGACACTAAAGTGTTCGGGGATCCCTCTGGGACACACTGTACCTCCCACTGGGATCCTCTCTGACTTGTAACTGACGCTGACTCGACACCTTCATAACCTCAGAGCTACTTCAAAGATCCCTGAAACCACTTATATGTTCCCCCTAGAACCTCAGAGTCTTGGATACTTCAGACAAAAGTAGAACTCAGCTTTATTAAATATGTGTGCATATCACAGTGTACTGGTTTTTCCTATGTGTGGAGAGAGGACAGATAGGAGCTGTGGTAACTTCTTTAATTACTTAAATCTTCTGTATGTACAGGAGACTTGTTAATGCAAACAGATCATCTGCAGTGAAATAATTCTGTCTCTACATTTATTTTTAGCAAAAGTCAACATTTTGTTTCTTCTGTTGAAACATTAGTTTGTTTTCTAGTGTCAACGTGGTTATTACAGGGAATTTGTAGGTTTTAATATTTAAACTACTCTCATTACTGCGAGCATGAAACTTTTCATCCAGGTAAATAAAAGACGTCAGATTGTAGGTTTAACATATTATTATATTATTTTACACTTATGGACACTGCAGGGTTTTGTGCAGTAAGTTTGTATATTTGTGCTGTTTTTGCTTTGAATCCTGATGATGCTTCACACAAGTGAATTATTTGTTAGTTATTGTCAAATAAAAATGTTCTCATTCCTCCCTGTTGGCATCCAGCCAGTTTAGTTCAAACTGAAATCTCAAATAAATGTACTTATAATTACTTTACATTTATGAAGTTCAACAGCAACATCTCTTCTCATAAACAGTACTTTTTTAGAATAAAACACAATTTTATTCTGAAGAATTTCTGTAGATTTATACGTTTAGAACATTGCATCACCTACATGAAGGAGGATCTAATGCAGCACTGCTTCAGCTTAGTGTTCCTAATAAACTGACCACAGCGCAAGTTCATTGAGTTTCTTTCTGATACGATGCTGCCTCTTTGTGGCCAAAAAGTCAAACAGCAGCAGACTGAAGATCACCAGGAGTCACTGAAAGATAAAAATGCAAGTATTTTATGTTTTATTACAGCAGCTTCAGAAATACCCACATTTCTTTTACTTCTACATTTTATCTGATAAAACTCATTCTTCAGTGTTCTACTGTTGGAGATGATCATTAATTACTTTGGTTAGCTGGTTCCTTTTTTATTTGATATTCAAATTTACTTACTAGAATAGAATAGAATAGAATAGACTTTATTGTCATTGTACAGAGAGTACAACGAAATTGTGGGTGCTCCACCCAGC
>JAUMHL010000002.1:22655184-22666004 GCA_032362345.1 Sandelia bainsii | reverse complement strand
CCCCGTGAGGAGGGAATTTTCAGTCTCCTCTCATTAGCGGATCTGAGAGGGCGTGCAGGAGTGTAGCTTACTATTAGATTAGAGGCAGTTTACTATCTACACGAATAAATTCGAAACAAAACAGACGAAAAGCCGATGGCGTGGCCTCCTGATTATTTACTACGTGTGTTTAGCACGTTATGTAACACAGACAAATCACATAACTATTTAGTTATGTAGTGGAGTAAAACTACGAAGTATAAAAAAAACAAGTAAAGCACAAGTACCTTACATTTAACTTCATCAAAACTATACTTACACAGTGCTGCAAACGTACAGAAAACTGGCCCCAAAACAACTTAAAAAAAGGCTTTAAAAAGATATATAGGATAAATACATGGATCAACTGAAGCTTTCCTCTGAGGGAAACATCTTAAATGTGAATTTACAGACTGAACTAATGTCTCAGTTCTGTGTGTTGATTTTCAGCCAGAAACACAAACTGCTGATCAACAAACTCTGTGAGAAAATCTGTGACGAGCTGCAAAGAAGAAACCAGAAACTTTTGTGGTTCGACTGGAGAAAATGTTGGAAATGTCAAACCACAGAGACCTGGATCCTGTGGTCGGACAAAGAGAAAAAATACTTTACATTATTACACTGAAGATATTTACATCATATAGTGTTCTGTTAGAATCTAAATAAAGGTTTCACGACCTCCTTTCATCTGCTTTGTGTTAGTTTCTCTTTTAGCTGCACTTGCCTTAGATATGAGGAGACATTGCTCATTTAAAGATCCTTTCACCCAGACGCTCCACTACTTTCCCAGTCTGAGACTGTTTTGTAAAAAGCTGAGTAGAAACCTGGATACATGTGAACATGGCAGAGAACTCAACGATCTCCAGGGGAAATCTACGTGAGGAAATCAGGTTTCTATAATGCTCTACCCTGAAAACCAGGGTTCTGGTTTACGTTAGATCAGCAGCCGTTTGCATTTGGCTCCATCTCCTTACCTTTCTCTGAATCTTGGTGTTTGGTTTGACAGTAGCGTTATTTTTTAGCAGCAGGTCACAAAGCTTGTGCAGTCATGGTTTTATCATCAGACATATTTCTGACTACTGTAACAGTCTTTTCACCTGCCTCAGTCAAAAATCCATGAATCGGCTCCAGGTTTTACAGAATTCAGCTGCAAGACTAGAACAAGGAGAAGTGATCATATTACGACCGGCTCTCAGCATGTTTTAGGATTCATTTTAAGATTTTAAGATTTCTCCCTGTGCTATTTATCTGACCTGTTCGTAACATATGAGTCTGCACATAATCTGAGATCCTCTCTTAGATTATCCTATCATCCTCCTCTTCTGTGGTTTCTTGAGGTGCAGCTGAAAACTAGAGGTGACAGAGCTGAAGATATTAGGTCTGAGTCAGTCAAATGTTTTTAATGATTGTTTTTATTGTGGGCGGCACGGTGGTGTGGTGGTTAGCACTGTTGCCTCACAGCTAGAAGGACCCGGGTTCAATCTTTCTGTGTGTGTTTGCATGTTCTCCCCGTGTCTGCGTGGGTTCTCTCCAGGTGCTCCGGCTTCCTCCCACCATCCAAAGACATGCATGTTAGGTTAATTGGTGACTCTAAGATTGTCCGTAAGTGTGAATGTGAGTGTGCATGGTTGTTTGTCTCTGTGTGTTGGCCCTGCGATGGATTGGCGACCTGTCCAGGCCTGTCTCGCCCGATGACAGCTGGGATAGGCTCCAGCACCCCCCGTGACCCTTACGAGGACAAGCGGTTAAGAAAATGGATGGATGTTTTTATTGTTTTCTTGCTCATGTGAAGCTGTTTGTAAAGAAAGTTCAGAAAACTGCTCTAAAAATAAAGATTATTATAATTACTATTGGATCCATGTTGCTCAGTGTGGCTGCAGTAACTTATAGGACTGATGAAACCTCACAGTCTGTAGACACCTTATCTTAGGAAATCCTTCTTCTCTCTACCAAAATGTAGGAGGTGTCACTAAAATAATCTATAATCCAGTCTGAGGTAGTTTTAGCTTTAAGTTAACTTTCACTGTGATTCCTAAGAAAGATTCCAGGATTTAAACCTGTTATTTGCTCAGTTGATTTAAATAATCAGCTCATATATAAACTCAGTCTCAGCATTTTAGTGAAAGGTGTTTCTACTATTCTGTCCACTCCATTTATATCAAAGGTCACAGAAACACCTGTCAGTGCACGGTACGATTCATCAGCAGCACAAAGGATACAATACTCAACTGTTTCTGTTTCCGTCTCCACGATTCAGTCTCTGTTGTTATAAATGAACATCTTAGTGTAAAGGTTTTGTGTTTTGGTTTGAAATGCTGGGATACAGAAAAAAACAGAAGAAAGAACGTAGAACATGTCTGGACTCTGAATCTGATAAACCGGATCAAAGTGTTTTTAGTGGTTCGCTATGCTGTCAGACCGCAGACAGTTCTCTGTATCACAGTTGTAACTTTAGGAATGTAAGGCTGAAATGTAAAGGGACATGCAGCCATTTTTAGCCTGGCAGTTAATAATCCAGGGTCACAATGCTGTGGGGAAGACGTCTGAACTCAGCGCTGGCATTTTAATGTTCATTCCTCTTATTCTTAATCTACTCAGCTGTTTATAGAGCAGCTGAGCAACAAACTGGAAGTCTTCATCAATAAAAACACTCGAGCCAAGACACAGTTTCCTCAGACAGAGAGTTTAAAACCAGCACGGACATAAATCACTCTGTCTCAGTAAAAGCTCCAAACTAATCCTCCGGCAGTGTGGGATCGACTCCACTGCCGAAACCACTTCTGCTCCTTCTATGGAAAGGAGTTTCTGCTGCAGCTCTCTGCAGGGAGGTCAAAGGTCACAGCAGAAAATGATATGAGAGACTTACACACTCATACTGGGGGCGACACTGAGATTGAAAAATGTCTCTCTGTTCTGGTCGAGTGGTTTGAATCTGAATGGTTCATCACAGATCAGTCCGATTTTTTCATGGTGAAACTGCTGCACATGCTCAGACTGCACACGTTAATGTCGTTAGTGTGACAGTCAAGTTAGTTTCCTCAGGATCTGCAGGATGATGATATGTTCCTTCCAGTTTGTCTTTCTCCATAAATCTCCAACAAATGTGAAACATCCTGGAAACAGCCGACACTGACTGATGACGACAAGCGATATGTGCAAACAAGTGAGATGAGACAAATGCAACATAAATTCTGATGTGACTGCATGAAGATGATCTACATATGGAAGTCAAATAGCTGTAAGGTAAAGAAGACGTTCTGCACTCACCTGTGCAGACGCATCAAAAAGTTAAAAATCTGAAGTATTGCGAAAAACATTTACATTTTGATGATATGTAAAATTTGTTGTGTGCGAAGTGAATTAGTGATTAAGTATAAAAACATTGCTGTGATTTCCCAACATAGGTTTTCATGTGTATTGTCACACGGAGACAGTAGAAGAGCAGAGCAGGGAGAGGAAGAGCTTTGCAGAGCAGAGTGGACAGATTTTGAGTTTCATATTGTAGCTTCAATGTAGTTTTATACATCTACTCAACAACATTTTCCTGCCCAATCTCACGAATCTGAAAATGATGTATTTTAGATTGACCAGACATAAAGAACAATTTTGTCTCATATCACAAACTGTCTGACCTGTTGGTCTTTACTCTGCTGAGATAGTAACAAGCAGGAACTGAAGGTTTTAGATAAAACAAATCTAAATGTCACAGATACTGTGACATTTTATTACAGTAAATAGTTGAAATACTTTGGTAAAACAGTACTTAAGACATTTAATGTTCTTACTCTTGTGCATTTGAATTGTGAGAAAAACACTGGAGCTGCAGGTAGATGTGATGCATTAAAGCATCTGGGACAAGTTCATTCAAACAATCAGCTTTGTCTTTTCATGCATCATGACTGGAACACGTGTGCGGCTGATTTGAGAGATTTAACAACAGGTGGTATTTCTGCTGGAAAACTGGTTCCAGGAGAAACAAGAGTGTCAACATGATATTTAATACATTTCTGTTCTGTTCTTCGGATCTAAAGTTTTAGTGCCAGGTGTGACTAATTACGTGGGCAGCAATACGAGTGTGTGTGAATGTGCAGTGTTGTTTCTGTTTGTTACTCACTATAATGCACTTTTACAGACACACACTGTTCTTTGTAGAGTCGAACGTCAGCCTTGTGGTTTTGGTACTTTTATCTTTTACTTACCGTTTCTGCAGGTAGTGCATCTCATGGTGTCGACGTGACAAAGCCACATTTAATGACACGGTGGAGACGACAGTTTGGACCAGAAAAATGCAGGGACTGGAGCTGATGAACTATTTGTCCATATTGATTACTCACTTTTTACATTAGAAAACTAAAAACACAAAAAGTGTTTTCTCTTCCTGCTCTCTCACAGAGACCGTTCCTGATCAGGCGTCTTTGGACAATGGAAGGATCAACTTGGCGTCCAGATGAAGCTGCTAGATGCTGAGTCAGGTCCTCGCTGGACTTCTTCTGGTCTTTCAAAGAAGAAACTCTGAGGAACTTCTCATGAGATTTTGACAGGTCTCCCACTCCTGTTTTTGTTCTTGACCTCAGAGATCACACTCAGTATTTGTCACTTTAGCCTAGTTAACCTAGTCATTCTTTTTCCAGACGTTAGTCTCTTTGCAGTGCTTCTGTGTCTTAAAGTCTTCTTCTTCTTCTGGTGAATATATCTACTTCCTGCCACCATATTGGTCTGCAACCAGGTTCTCTTACATTGTCTGGATAAACTGTTGATTTTTGATACTGTTAAAAACAAAATGTCACTTGTGTTCGACTATCATTCATCAGTTCTTACTGTTGGTCTCTGCTGATTTACTGTGTGTCGTACATGACTTACTAATATAATTTCAGTGGACAGTGTATACTTTAGTTTCTTGACTTATTCCATTCTTACTTGAAATTAATACATTAAAATGACATTTTGAGAGGTGACAGATGATTTTGATTGACACCAATCAGTGGCGACTTAAGCCTGATACGAACACACATAATCCACTGGTGAGTGTGACTGTAAGTGAAGAGTGACGGCCTGTTTTCTTTTGCCATAAGCCGTCGAACAGCTGTAACATACCAGCAGTCAGAATGTCATACCACTAAGGAGGGGAGTTTGTATCAAGGGGGGTAGTTATTACAGAAACCTGCTGTGCTGGTGAGAAGGTGGCCACTTCTTTAAGAAACATTTGCCTATTTACACTGAACTTTAAAAAATAACCCTAAAGGCACTCTGGTATTTATACCCCGGTATGTGGTGTGACATTTAATGAAACATCTGAAATGAAGTTTAACACGCACGCTGGATAGACATTGCTTTCAAAACATTACTGGTGGATGAAGCATTGTGTTCTTTTGCTAGTTTTGCACATTTAAGAGTTTTTGAGGCGGCTGAAAGTCTGGTACCTTTTAAACAGAACCGCGAGGAGATGTACTGATGTGGTAAACCTGCCTTGACTGGGCACCTGTTACAGTCCTGCTATCCTGTGATACCTGGTAGTCAAGTGGTTAAGACATGAGCCACAGCTACAACATTCATGGTTTGATTCTTGGCTGGGGAAGCTTTGTTGCCCGTCATGTCTTTCTGTCTCTGCACTAGTTTCCTGTCTCTCTAATGCTGTCCACTATCAAAAAATACATAAAAACATATTAAATTAATTAATAAATACATTAATGAAATATTAATTAAATTGGTGGGATCACCCTTGTTTATGCTGCCAAGAGAGGTCGTGAAACTGGGACCATCAGAGGACATGAGGCTTTTGGGTTTTGGGGACAAAAGCTGTGAAGTTTCGATTACATTAATTTCTGAGACTATCCAGGGGCAGTCGGCAATTGTTAACTGTCTAAGAACCCCAGCGTTGGTGGTTGCGGCCCCGTCCCTCCCTAGTGCCGGTCCCATGTCCAGATAAATGGCGAGGGTTAAGTCAGGAAGGGCATCTGGCATAAAATCCTTGCCAAATCAAAATATGCAGAAGCAGGTGATCCGATGTGGCGACATTGAAAGGGAGCAGCCAAAAGAAACTTGCTTGCTTTTTAATTTCTGAGGCTATCCACCAGGTAGTTTTCTGAAAAAGATTCAGAAGCAGAGTTGTTGAGTATCATGTGCAACATGTTAATGATTACGGTCACATTTTGACTGACTGATCACTGATGTTACGACCTGGCTCGCATAGGTAAGGCAAGCAAAGAATTAAAAAAAAGAATATTTATTGTAATGATTGGTATTGTTATTGACAAAACAGAAGCTACAGTATATGGATATGAGCCAGCAGGTGCTACTCGTAACAAACTAAATATAACAAAAGACAAACCAAAAGAGGACTCCAGTCATACTCCAACTGTGACCACTTACATCTGCCCACTCCCTCAGCTGCATGTCGGAGCTGTGCCTGAGCGTCTGGTTGTTTCTTCTCCAACATCTTATGGCAGGAACATGTTGGCTGCTAGAAACTAAACCCATGACGATAATCATTCAGAACGTTGCACAAACAACAACTTTGAGTTTGAATCATTTTGTAAATGTGGAAAATGTATTAAAGCACATCAACACACAGTTCTCCCTCCGTTAGTGTTTTAAAATTGATGTGTAGCGTATTTCGACATGTGTGTTAAATGTCACGTTGAACATCTTGTCTGTACCAGATGCTGTTTGGGATGGTTTTAATTTCAAGCTGTCAGAGTTTAGCATAAATATAAAAAGCTGCTTTAAAGAAGGGTCAACTCTGTAATCTCTGTCTAAAACGGCCTAAAGATACTTCCACATATGATACAGAGACATTTTTACCTACATAAACTTAGTTACGCATAAATTAGATGCAAACAAAAGCTTATGCAGGAGAGATAAGAAGCTGAAAGGTCCTAATGATCTAATCGTGATGAGGCAGCAGGAGCAGCTTTTGCTGCAGAATAAAACTCAGATTTTTATTTTCCACTGCTTCTTGTCTTTTTTCCAACATGTTCAGTTGTTCCTACAGAACTGAAGTCAAGCTGCTCACTTAGAATTAAGTCGAATCGTCTCATCTTACGGCTCATTTCCACTTTTCTGCTGCGAAGTCAAACCTCATTTATCAAACGTAATCTTTGGACAGCAGGATAATTGAAGAGCCAGCCCCGTGAGGAAAAACCATCGCTCAAACAATCATCTGGTGACAGAAGAAATACTGAATTGTGATCAGACGGAGAAGCTTTCTGCAAACTGATGACTGAGGAGTTTTTATTCACTGAAAAGTCAGAAACTTATACAGTATTTTCTGGGTTCATTTTGTCATAAGAAATTAACAAACTGCAATAAACACAAAGTCAAAACTGTGAGTAATTATGATTCATGATATACTAATACAAATAAAATGGGCCCCTCACAACTCTAATTAACCCTCTGTGGTGATTTTTTACCAAAAATAATTAATTTCCTGTTACTGATGCAGGAAGTAGGACGTGACAGTGCCAACACCACAGTGTTTTGTTCACAGCACATCGAACCAGCTCCAGTCACATGAGAAACATCGTCAACACTTGCTCGGTGTGAATCTTCTGGACAGTTACCTGCTCTATTCACACATGTGCCCAGTTGGACATTACAATGACTTTGGAATAGGGGACGTGGCCGGATGACGTCCAGACTGACTGACTCGGACATTTGCGTTCTCACATTTAGCTCCTCCAGGTAATGTTGGGAAGAGTTCAGGGTTCCAGTGTTTTTAATTTTGGTTATGATAACCTCAGTGTTTTATCTGATAGTTTTAATGTGTTATAATTTTTTATTTAAGTCATAAGTTTGGTTTAAAGTGTAATCTTAGAATTCATATTTAGTTCTGAGATGGCATCTTATGGTTTTGATGTGGTACACTGCATTATTACATTAATATCACACACAGATATAATTTAACTGCCTTGTGTTGACTCAGTGATTAATAGTTGTGACACAATATATGTATATGTGTATATGTATTGATGTAGTAACTAATAGTTGTAACTTGTTTTCTTGTTGTTTTGACCTACTTTACAGTAAAACATCATCATTTTGAAATAGTGTCATAAATTTAGTTTATGCCCATAGTATCTTATAAATATGACTTAGTATGTTATAATTTTGCATTCGTCCATAATATCCTTATTTTACATAGTGAAATACAATAAATGTTTTAGATGTTTTTTTTCACAGTTTGAGTCAGGAGCTAAAATAAGTCGACTCTTTGTCACTTGACTGCCTGTTATTGAGCTGCAGGAATAATACCTGCTGACTGATGGTTCCTGCAGGAAATGGCTCTGAATGAACACTATAACTCTGCATATCAGGGCTGAGCAGGCAGGACACAACCAATGCAGTAAAACACAAACACACACACACACAAGGGACTGGACTGGACCACTGCCCTTGGACGTCCAGTAAATGACTGTGAAATCAGAAAATGTTTGTGCTTTATGTTTGATTTCTTCACAAACATTCATACAGTTTCCCCGGTGGGGCGTTTTTTCCTTCCCACGAGCTGAGTTACGTCACGCTCTGTTTTTATGGTCTGAATATTTAATGCATAAAAATGTGAAAGTAGCAACAGAAGTTGTTGGAGCCACGCAGCAAACATGAGGATAAAAACTTCAGTTATCTGTGTTTGTCTCCTCACGGAGACTCTATAGTGCAGAGAAACAGAAACATATGAAGGTGGGACAAAAATAAAAATACGATCAGTCGAGCCGATCAGGAGGTAATCAGTGTCAGCAGTGGATTCATGTTTGCTGAAACCACACTAACCATGGACCAGATACATGATACGTACACACAGAGACCACGACTTCGCCTTTTCCCACAGACCAGAAATACAGACGTTTTCTAGAGGGAGTGTTAATGAAATCGTGAAAAGATTAAATATCAGACATGATCTCATATTAAAACATTGTTTAGGTGTTTTGTCATCACTTTGGAATCTGCACATTTTGATCAAATGTGAATTTAAAGGCTTAATTTTAAACAACTGTCACTTTGACCTTTAACCTGTTCCTAATGTGTAAAAGCCTCCAGCTCACTAATATTCTTGGTTTCTGTGCTGCTCCTGGTTTCTTTAAATCTTTTCAATCCGAGTCAAAACTGGGGGCTCAGACGACGAATCAGGGACATTCCAGCATCAGTTCTTGAGCCAGGCTTTGTATTACTTGGACGTATGTTTAGGATCATTATCTCACAGTAAAGTCCTTCATGTGCCAAACAAACCACTGATCAGCGGGTTCTCACTCAGGTGTTTGGTGCATGACGGTTCTTAACCATTGTCTTTTTCAGACATCTCATTCTACTCAGAGAAATGTTGCTTTTGTCTCCACATCCAGCAAGTTTCTTTGTTTTCTGTTTTGTAACCATCACCATTGTAATTCTTTTTGGTTTAATAAAATATTTCCAGTTAGAATTTATATCTGCACAACAGAAACAACAGTTTGGTCTCATTTAATATTAGTATGTGATTAAAAATCAGCGACATTTGAAGGGGGTGAATAATTATGACAAAGATGTGTGTATAAAAAAGTCTTAACGTTTTCATTATCAGTTTGCTGATGTCATATAAATATAATTTATAAGTTGAATCCACATACAATTGTGTTTGGTAGTCGCATTAATGACTTCATTAATGATCAGTTTATCATTTTTAAATTAAGCATTAAATTACATATAAAATAGATTTTTTGGGGTGTCAGTGGTTCAAAGGCTCATTTAGAAAGTGTAAGTAAAGGATTAATAGATATTTCAATGTACAGTTATACATCAAATTGTTTAGATGTACTGGTACTTGCAGTGCATTAATAAATACTTAAAAAATACATATTCCTACTATAAATCATGATTGATTCAGGTAATTAAAACCATTTACTACTTGTTAGTCACCTGTTTTTATGAGCGAGGACGCAAGGACTATCTGCATTGTTAAGATTTTACAAAGGAGATTTAAAGGCTCAGTTCTCAACAGAACACAGGAAACAAATACAGAGTGAAACAGAACATGGAACCGACCAACTTTACACTGCAAACCTCTGTAATCTCACATAAAAGAAAACAAAAATGAACCCAACACTTTAAGAAAAGAAATTACAAGTTCTTTCCAATATTTACTTTAACACAGATGCAGATGTTTGATTTAGTTTGATACATTTTTGTTCAAAGAGCAAATCAGAGTGATTCAGTCTAAAAGATCCAAAAACACCTGAATTACATTAAAGCTCTCTCTGTAATTATGGGTCACATTGTTTACTCATATGGAAATATGAGGTTTTCAGAGATAACGATGTGCTGTAGTACTCTCGTCCTCTCGTTCATTCATCTGATTATGATTCCACTTAAACTTTCAGTGCAAAGTTTCATGTGGCATAAATCACGTGCAGTGACGCTGAAGCCCTGCTGCTATTTTGCTAAGTGTGGGCACGTTTACTGTCCTCGACTCTGGACTCGAACCAGGGACGTTGCTCTTCACATGTTATGCATCTTAGTCCACTTGATCTGTGACGTGATTCAAGTCACTGAGCTGTAAAACAAACACTGAGTCAGAGATCATTAAACTCTGAGTGTGATCAGAAATGAAAGAACAAAACGTCCCTTGTTTGACGTTTGATTTCCTGTAATATATCCACACAGTTTTTGATGGGACGGCTGTTTTTCCCATGAGCCTCTGGAGCTGAGTCATGAGGTGGACCGGGATGATTTATGGTGTTTGTGTGTTGTAGAATAAAAGGTGGTGGTGGTGTTACAGTGTGGGCAGGTGTGTCTAGTCAATACAGAACTGCCCTACACTTTGTGAATGGTACAGT
>JAUMHL010000002.1:22632222-22655084 GCA_032362345.1 Sandelia bainsii | reverse complement strand
GAGGAAATCACCATTGCATGCTTCTACTTAAATGCCCTACTTTCATGATATAATATCACTGTAGTGTGAACTTTTACCGTTTTCCATAAATTTCACCCGAAAGCCAAATATCCCTAACTTTTTGTGAGTAGTGTATATGAAACTGTACATTTGTAAGGTATTTTAAATATTTGTCTTCACCATAGGCTGGGTTTATACCTGCTGTTTACCTGTGCGTAGGCACAGATAACAGCAGCAGCACCTGTGTCTGCCACCGTGATAGAGATTAATGCAACAACGATAGAAATGGCAGGTATGTAGCTGCAGGTATGTGTGGAGAAGCTCAGTAAGTTTTCTTCAACACTTACTGCTATTGTTGTGTTGATTCAAAGCTGATACCATGCCACCGGCTCTACGCGGGATTGCACCTCACATATGCATCTTTAATTTCTGCTACGTGAACAACTGAGGTGTCAGATCAATGCAGGCTACATGAAGGCTCTATGTCATGTGTTTAACAGCAAGTAGTGTTTTTTGTCTGTATATTTACTGATGACAAGAAAATTATAAAATAATACCAAAGGATCAGGAGGAACCAGTTCCAGTGGACTACGTTTCATAGTGAATTAGGTGGATAAGCTTATTCGTCTGTGCTGCAGACTTCCACCAGTATCCAAAAATTCAAAACAGGTTTCTTCATTCCATTAAAAAAAATTTATATGATATAGATTTTGCACATGTGCAGATTTGACACATTTTCCTTAAAGTCCCACTCCACTCACATTTTAAAGCATATATAAATACTCTTCTATGAAAAACATATTGTCTGATAGTTTTCTTTCCATGAAAAAGTTCAGTAAACCCATGAAAAAGTCCTGGAAAGAGGTCTGGTCTGTCTCTCTCGTTGTAAATAACGATCTATTAATATTTATTATATGCAAATTAACCTGGCATACGACAATACGGTAGCGTGCGGAGATATTGGAGATAATAAGCTGTATATGTTTGAGCTTCAGTTGGAACCAGACTAAGTTGAGGAGTCTGTTTTTCATCAAAACAGGTTTTGGCAGACGTGGTAAGCATCCTACTTTTAATATAGTTGTACTTAAACCAAACTCCATTTAAAAAACTGCTGATTTTAGCAAGAGAACACTAAATTAGGAGATATGTTATATAACGCTATTTTTTACTTTGGATAAGTAAAAAAATACTTGCTGACTCCTGCTGGCCGTAGATGTCCCAACATAAATACTTCACACAGCATCTGGCTTCAAAATTAGTCTCTTAACAAAACCCTGAGACTTTTGCATGTAGTAGCTGGCTGAAGTGTGCGCTGCAGATTCTAACTCCTTCAACACCCCAAGGTGTGTGAGCTCGATGTCTGTGAATAAATTCAAGCCATTGCTGCTGTAGGACTGAATCTTTTGGTAAATAGTGGAAAGAAGCTCCGGGTTCTGGTTTACATCAAAAAACTGTCAGCTGATGAAAGTTTACTGCTGTCACTCAAACGTTCATCCTGGCTGACTTCGGGTCAGTGGTTCCAGGTATCAAGGTTCAGCAGGCAGCGCTGAGCTCTGTATTTACGTATTAAACTGTCATTGGTTTGGATTTTCAACGTAGATAATCTTGTGTTTTCCGCCCAATTTTGAAATCTGAATTTTCAGGAAGTGAAACTACACCAGCCCCCTTCAGTAGAACAATGTGAAAACACCCTGTTAGTGACAAACTCTGCACATACACCACTCAGTACAGTAGAGTAAGTAAGCACTGTTCAACGTCTATTAGCTCCAACGTCAACGTGATCTGCTCTGTAGGTGCTTACATACAACAGGCTGTAGATTCAACACAGTCGCATAAAAGAAAAAAAGAACATACTTTGAGCTTTTATTTTTATGGTGAAAAAAAATACACAAAACTGAAGGCTAGCAAAAGAAACTGTTTATTATGTATGGAAGCCCAGTTCTGCCAGTAAAATACAAAATATTGATAAAATATATGATTAAAATTAAAATCAACATTTACAGATAATTATTGAATGTTTCATCTTTTGAGTCAGATTCATGATACAGTGAATAATAAATATATTGATTTACTGTTCACATAATTCTTAATTATCACAATTTTGATTGGTCAAAATTGAGAGAATCTTGATTATTGTTATTTTTAACTTTCAGAACTGAACGTCTGTAAACAAGAAAGAAGGAATTCAATAAGTATCTGAATGTATAAACGTCAGAGTCAGTGGAGGATAACAACATGAAATAACAGACTGGTTATAAATTCAGTGTAAAATATCCCAGAGGAATGAAAGAGAAGTGTCTTCATGTCAATACTTAAAACCTAATCAAAAGAGGAGTTTAAATAAAATATACCTAATACTGGTTTTATAGTTGTCTTGGTTGAACAGAGACTTTCATTGTTTTTCTCATCAGGGTCACATCTGACTGATGATTGATGATGATGATCTTCACAGTCTATGATCCTGTTTGATCAGTTTTGGTGTAAATATGTGACTGTTTGTACTTGTGAGCGATTTCAAACTGAGTTTTTTGTTTATACCTAATCTAGACAAGCTCTCGCGGCTCACCCGCAGTACTGTCACGGCCCCCTTGTGGGCCACAGCCCACAGTTTGGGAACCACTGATGTAGTGAATCTTTGAGCAGGATTTAGCAACTTTCCATTGAAAATAACAGTAACAGCAGCAACTGAGAGGAAAGTTGAGTTTGTTAAAGCTCAGCAGGAGTTTTTTGCTCAGACGTTTTGATTTAGAGCAGAGACAAAGAATTTCTGTGTTGCCAGTCTGAGACTGTCAGAGATGATTAAATAACACACACACACACACATACAAACATTACGAGACTTTCCTGTTTCAGATGAGCTGACATGTTGACAGAGTGAGCCCATAAATTGCTCTTCAGGGAGAAGTTGTTCAGTTTTTCAGAACCAACATAGAGACGATGCTGAAGGTGTCACAGGAGCTGTCTGACAGTTTTCAGTGAGTTGAGCAAACTGAACCATTTCAGCAGCTGCCTGAACTTCATTCACCTGTTACACTGAACGTATCTGCAGATTAGTTTTGTCCACTTGTATTAACTGACGCATGTGACTGTTGTTAAGACGCACGTTGTTTGTGTTCGTGGATGTGATTTAATATAATAATAAAAAGTCAACAGTGACGGAGAACGTTTAGTAATATCTCACTGATCTCACTTCCATAATGTGGGACTGAGAAAGAGTCTGTGTGATGTGAGGTGTTAATAAAATGTAATAAATGTTTTGATGTTAAAATACTTACAATAATTTGAATTATTGGATGTTTGTTATAAATGTAACATCTTCTGTGTCTAGTTTAGGTTTTAGTTTGTTGTTAAATTAATTTTCTGTGAGTAATAAACCTGCGAGGCTGTGACTGTGAGGTTACAGCCAACATATATGATGATAATTGTAAAAGTTGCCAGTTAGAATTTTCTGTCAGTTGATCAACTCATCATTTGTTGAGCACTGGTTGTTTTCTTGATGTGAATAATGAAAGCGATGTTTAGTGGGGGTGAGTCTGTCCCACTGGCCCCTCAGGAGCTTTACCCGGCCCCGTGTATCCGACTCTGTGCTGCGTCTGTGTGAATCTCGGCCGTGAGACGTTTTCCTGAGACTTTAGGGGTCATGGGAAGGAGCAGTCGGTGCTCAATGCAGATTTCCTCTAAAACTCAGATAATCACATGTATTTGTACTGAGGATTAAAGGGATAAATTTAGATGTTTGAGGAACTTAAAAGATAAATGAAAGAGTCCATGTAAAGATAAATCAAATCTCTGTCATTCAATTTGCTTTAGGCTACATGTTGCTGCTGTGATTGTTTTAGTTAAATTTATTTAACTCTTTACTGTACAGGATGTTATTACAATGCAGAAGCTTTAACTCAACCTGCAGCTGAACAACGAGCAGCCTTTATTAATCCAGTGTATGTGCTGACAGAGCACCGCTCATTTTCAGACGAGCCCTGGAGGTAATATTGACCAGATAAAGGTGCCAAATGTCCTCACACACACACACAGACAGACAGACACACACACACTGTGACTCCACTGCCTGGTGGTTTATGTGGGTTTTATCACAGCTCTCCTAAACACCTCAAGCTCATTAATGATGGGGCAGAAGATGAAGTTGCTATCAGTGAACGCTGTCTGGGGGACAAACAAAGAGCTCAACAATAGGACAGAACATTGGTCACAGCAGCACAGAAACACAAATATCACACACAGTCAGCCCACTATTATTACATAACTGAAGATTGTTCTATTTGCTTCCCATTGGAAACGTGTGGAAAAGCTCTAATTCCACTGCAGCAATAACAGTTTTTCTAACATTTCACTGGTTGGTTCCACACAGTAAAGATGTTCACAACTTCCTCCTGAATTTTCTTTTCAGCAGGATAAAGTTGTAAACTCAACACTGACATATATCATATCAGATCATATTCATCTGTGTCCTGCATGTTTTTAGATTTTCCATCGAAATGACGAGATAAGACTCTTCTTCACATCGAACGTTCCTTTAGCGAACAAAGGGAGATGTTGCTCAGGACTAGAGATGGGAAAACGATACCAAAGCAGCAAAGCTTGTGTCAGTTAATTTGAAGCGTAGTGATGTGACAATGTTTAGCAGCGTTTTTACTCCCAGCAGTGCTTCACAGAGCGCTTCATTGGTTTGACAGTGTTTTATGTTAGGCAGCTTTGGCACTGAATTAACAGGAAGCCTGTATAAGATCTATCATTATCATTCATCAGGGTTGGGTTGTGAGGAGAGATTTGCTGACAGATACTAAGTAACAGCGGAAAACAGTGTTTAAAAGTTTGGGATCACTTTGATCTCATATTTGGTTTTATGATGTATTACTTTTGACCAGGAACGGACTGGGACATAAAAGTGCGATCGGCCCCGTTAGCTCAGCTGGTGATGAGTTGCATTCTGAAACTGAAGTTTCAGGTTTGCATCCCGGCAGTGATAGACAGATGATCGTGATGATTTTTGTTTTTATTTTTAACTCTATATCACAAATCTGCTTCATAAATTGAATCTGCAATGTGTGGTGTGATTGCACATGAAGACATGTCATGCCATTATACTACTATCCTCTTTATTTAGAGATGACAGAACACTTCTGGTACAAAGACTGTCTGGTGCCAAAGACTCTTCTAAGAAATAAATTCAGTGTTTAATGTCCAATAACTGTGTATTTGTTAAAAAGTATAACTGGAGGACGTTAGCTGAATAAAATGAACACAGACTTTTTTGAGCTTTTACTGGTGACATGATACTGAAACATTAGCTGCTGCTTCACTTGCCTTGACTTCAGTTAACCACCAGATGTCACTGTTCATACTGGATTTTCAAATCTTTTTCAGTACAAATAGAAACAAAGCCTCAAAGCTTCACGAGGCTTCATTTTCCCATCACTACAAAGGACACAACATAAAACAACCTGCAGCTCCTCAGCAGCTGGCTAACTGCCTTCTAAGTTTACATCCAAATTTGTAGCATGAGAACAGCCATACTTCCTGTCTCCACACATAGCATTGTGGGTAATTAAGTTATTATTGCTCAAGCATTTGTTGTTTTTCATGTTTTATTTTACTTCACAATAAAATTAAACATCAAATTATTTCTATTCTTTATCTAATTTTTCCAAATCTGTTCAAATAAAAATCAAATAAAGTCCCAACATCAGAAAGCTAACTGCTAACATGCTAGCATTAGCAAATCACAAAAATCTGTTGAGCTAGTTCACTTTCTGAAAGCTCGCTAGCTCATCTTACCTGGTTTTACCTGTTTACTCTTGTCCTCAAGTCAGTGATGTCACAAATTGTCGAACTGGACTCACATCTGAAATAGAAAACTTTTTTCCTAAAATCAGCTTCAGTTTCTTCTAAAACTTTACTCACATTCTCTCTTTAAATGTTTTTAGTCTCAACTCTACAAGCTGATTTTTTTCTTGCTTTTTGTACAAACAAGTAATTAACACCAACTTATTGTCATGTTTTCAGTTAATCTGGTGAAACTGTTAGAAAATAGTTGTTTATTTCCACATCAGCAGTTGCACAGCAATAATGATTTATGTGGAGCAGTGTCTGTGTCCACTTGATGGGTCTAAGTCCCATGTTTCCTGCATTTTAGCTCTGTGTTTGTTCTCTACCAGCCCCTGAGAGAAATCACTGTTCCATGGGTGGTGGTGGCTCAGTTGGTAAGGTGGTTCTCTGCAAACCCCAGGGTTGGTGTCTGTGAGGATTCTCAGTCATCCAGCTGAAGTTGTCTGGATTTCTTTCTTGTAAGGTTGAAACGTTTCGCTACTCATCCGTCGGTCTGAGGGATGTTGCTTAGTGACCACAAATTTATCCTCCAGGTTGGTTTCACCTCACACCTGCCTTGAATAGGCTCATTTTAGTTGACTTCTGCACCTTGAACCCTTGGTGTTTTAAATGTAGCTGCCTGTCAAAAAGAATCCCCCTCTGGGATTATTAAAGTATCAGTTATTATTATTCTCACCAGCTGGTCTTTTACTGATTCTGTCTGCAGTTTGCTTCTGATCAGTTTATGCATGTTTTTACTTTCTCTACAAAAGCGGTGAGCATGAACTAAACAGGTTTGGAGACTAAACAGTGAGCTGAGACTCACTGTGAAGTCCTGTAAAGCTGTAGATTCATCTGATTATTGACTCTAGATTCACTAAATTGTTGTCACATTGCCTTTTATGCAATATATTTTCTTATATATGGTTGATAACAGTAGCTGTAACTGTACAAAAAGGTCTCACTGAGAGACAAATATTACTTGCAACACTTGAGTGAACTGTTTTTCTCTCTCATCGCTCAGTAAATCTTTATTCCCATCATCCGCCCTCTCATCTTTTCCATGTATGTGCAGCGGTGTTGATCCCCAGGTGAGCAGGTTCAAAGAGTCCATGTGGAATCTGATGATGATATAACGTCGTCTCACCTCAACTTGACTCACATTTTTCATGCCAGGACTGTGAGAAAACATACATGAACAGTAACTCCTGAACATGTTAAAGAATTTCAGTCTCACTACGAGCAACCATTCACCCCAACACAACAGATTTATGTTTTCCATATGTGCACATACGACACAGTTCAGCGTGTGAGTACTGGTTAACAAGTATTGTGTATCTTCCTCCTCTGAGCCACTGAGCTCCATTGTTCTCCATAAACTATTGAAAAACACATGAGAGAGCAACACGCTGTAGTTTATTTTACCTCCCACAGACACTGTTCTGCTGCCACAAATACTCACTAACTGAACTAAAAACCTGAGCAGCTGTGTCAGGAAGTTTAGGGATTTTCTTTTCTTTTTATTAAACGACATAATTGTGAAGAAAAGAGGCACGGTGGCAGTTTCCAGCTGTCAGTTTGAGTTGAAAACCATCTGCAGGAGGAGCCACAGGTGACGAAGAACCGTGGCTTTAAAACACTGAACAGCACAAACACTACTCCATGATGGAGGTGAACTTCCTGCACATTCCTGCTTCAGTCTGATCTTCTTTCCCTGTCTGGTTGTCTCTCAGCGCTGAAGATGGTCCAGCAGGGATGGAAGTTGTATCTAAGCACCCAGAGACAATGGGAACATGTGGGTTCAAGTCCCACTGAAGCTATGTGATAGAGTGTGTGTGCAGAGCTGGCCCGACCCATTTTGGTGCCCTAAGCGAGATTACGGTTTGGCGCCCCGCAATCAAAAAAACGCGTATACCCCCCCGACGCACGAGCACACAGTCATTCCTAACCATAACCCATAAATCTAAGCCTAATCCTAATTTTATTAAAGAATTTTACACTTACTAATAATTAGCAGAATGTGCAAACAAGATGACATAAAACATAAAACAAATATTTTCTCAGTGTATCTGTCCAGGACAGATGTAGATTTACCTGTTACTGTACAGTACAAGTAAAACATGGAGCTGCAGCAGACAGAGACTTGATGTGTTCAACATGACAGCAATTATTATCTAGCTGTGATCAGTGTTGCTGATCTCACGATAGACATAGAAACTTTGAATAACTGTTCACCATCAGGTCTGTTCATCTGCTGTATTAAATCTACATGATGAGCTCATATTTCACACTTGATAAATCTGCAGAATGTCTTTGAGGTCGGATCCAGTCTTTCACTGCCTCTCTTTCTCCTACTCTTTCATATATTTGTCCATATTTTCTCCACTTATTCCAGGACATTGTCACTTTGTCGCTCTGTCAGCTGGAGGTCTGCGTGTGTGTGTCTGTGGAGAGGAGAGGGGCGCATGCTGCGGGCGCAGTAACCGAGAAACTGGGGCTGTGGACGGATCCTGGCTGTAAAAGGACAAACTATTGCGTTTCACTTTATCATCAGAGAGAGAATCATGAGGGTTCATACAGGGAATAAAGCCCAAATAAATAACTACACTTTAGAAAATGAGCCCAAAAACCTGCGACTGACGATATTTGCAAGCAACTTTTTTTTTGAGGGCTTGAAGCTGCGCCCCCTCCAGCAAGTGGCGCCCTAGGCGACCGCCTAGTTCACCTATGCCAAGAGCACGCACTGTGTGTGTGTGTGTGGTCAAAACTAAAACAAACCAACTAAAACTCGCCGTTATCCGCTTGCGTCTCTTTCGTCTTTTCAACGTGGATTTTCAACAATATGTGACATCACTGACTTGAGGACAACAGGTAAATCCAGGTAAGATGAGCTAGCGAGCTTGCAGAAAGCGAACTAGCTCAACAGATTTTTATGATTTGCTAATGCTAGCAGGTTAGCAGTTAGCTTTCTGATGTTGGGACTTTTATTTTTATTTGAACAGATTTGAAAGAGCAGAAAAAGAATAGAAATAATTTGATGTTTAATTTTATTGTGAAGTAAAATAAAACATGACAAACAACAAATGTTTGAGCTGTTTACCAATAAGAACTTTATTACCCACAATGCTATGGGTGGAGACAGGAAGTAAGGCTGTTCTCATGCTACAGATTTGCTCAAAAAGCAAACATCTTTATTTTGTGTCAATAGTGTAACACACCAGTGAAATGTATAAAATACTGACAGTGTGTTGTGGCAGCATCATAGCTCAGTGGGTAGAGAAGTCTTCTTCAAACCTGAGGGTTAGTGGTTTGATTCCCAGTCAGCTTTTGTCATCGATCTTCCTCCACCTCATGGTGTGTACTTTTGTGAGGCAATGGGCATAAATGAACCTTCTGGGATCTATCTTAAAAGGAAAACACGATCGATCTCTCTCTCTCTTGATCTATTGATCTATTCTGTATTTTTGTACTATATTCTAGATTTATTCTGTTCTTTTGATTTTAACTTTTTGTGCTGCTGTGACACATGAGTTTCCCCTTTGGGGGATCAATAAAGTCTTGTCTTGTAGTACAGTCATCAGCATAGCTGCCTTCCAAGTAATTGACCTGGCTTCGATTCCTGGCCATTGCAGTAGCAGTCCATTTCTTTGAAGCGATTGTGGTCCAGTTCTTAGGGCAGTTGTCTACAAACCCCAGATTTGGTGATTTGTTACCTGGCTACATCTCAAATTGTTGCTGGACAACACCCTGAACTCTTGGTGCCTCGAGGGGGCATCCTGTCCACAAGAGTTTCCCCATGGGGATTAATAAAGTGTCAGTTATTATCTTATCTCAAACCTGAAGTGGCCTCAGTCTAGTTGATCAAGTTGTTGGAGAGAAACAAACTGAAACAAACATTACTGGAAATTTCTGTGATTGGCTGTCGTTCTTTCCACTACAGCACATCAACAAGTTATTGTTGTCCTGCTGCCAGCATGGTGCACATATCTAACTGACCTGAAAATAGACCACACTCTCCTAGTGGGCTACTTATATCACCTGGAATTGGTCGCCCTTTGCTGGGAATGACTTAATACTGGCCTCATATCACAGACACTTACAGAGGGAGTAGAAACAGCAGCTCACTCTGTGTCTGATGAGGATTTAGATTTTGTGTGTCTCATTCGTTCCGAGTCCAAACTATGATGATGTTGTTTGACGTTAACTTAGTGTCGTGTTGCTGCTACTGAGAACAGAAGGATGATTTTAAACAAAAGCAAAATAAGTTGACATTGTACTGTTCATGAAGTATAAGTTTGGTGTTATTTATATATTTCTTACAGTCGTATAGTTTATTGAATAGTTGGGAATACTATGTCTACAAACTGCGTCAAAACAACACAAAGAGTCTCAGAATGGCCACAGAGAGACACAAAAACAGGTGCAAAACAACCAGAAAGAGCACAAAAATGATCATAAGGACACACAAAAATGAAAAAAAAATGAGAACCACAAAATGAGCATGAAAAGACAATAGACACACAAAACATTCACAAACTTTAGTGCTTCAAGTGACAGTTACAAGCTTTGTATAGGTAGAGTTGTGATAACAATAATTAAATTGGTATTTGTGTGAAGTTAGATATTGTTTAGGTAGGAACTGTGTCAGATTGTGTTTAGCTTGATCGTGTATGTAACCAAAGTGGTATTTAGTTCAGCCATCGCCTGAACACACATTTTAAACACTAAAGTAGTTTAAGTTTATTTAATCGGGGAAGATCAATGAGATCAAGATCTATTTTTCAGGCGAACAGATTTGTAAGCTTTACGCACACAACTGCAAGAAGACGGTTAGCATTAGCATTTTAGCATTTTAAAATCTCATCTTTAGTCTATTTTACTTTTACCTGTGAAGTTGCAGCACATTTCTCACACGTCTCTTTTGTTCTGTGAGATGAAGCTGTGGAAACTTCAAAATCTGATCACTGATAAATGGTTTATCCATGAGCTGATGCTCATTTAGATTTTGTTTTCATTTTGTCCTTTCTTATGAGGAGGCTCCAGTTGGCTTGTTTCATACTGTTGATCTTATGATTATTGTCAATTCCAGAAGTTTTAAAATCACACAGAAGGTTTGTATCATGAATGTTTTCATGTTTTTATCCAACAGGTCTCAGTGCATGCTGGGAAGTCTGCTAGTTTAGTTTCTTTAACTGTCAGCAGTTTGATCAACTAATAATTTAACAGAACAGGTCTGAAAATTAAAACCAGACATTGTAAGTTGAATAAACAGTAAAACTTAAATATTCACATTCACACTGTTTAACAGTGATATGTGCACAGAGCAGCTCCACACAAAAGACCCAGTTGATCATGTTATCCGTTTTTTAAATGTATTTTATTTATTTATTATTTATTTTGTGGTACTTTTTGCACCTCAGGGACTCCATACAGTCCGACCTGCTTTAGCAGCATGTTTTCAGCTGTGACCCTGTCATTAAGGCGCATTTCACTGTGAACTAATATCGATGGATGGATGTGCAGCCTGTTTCGGTGTCTCTCCACCTCCGTGAGACAAAGATGCGGCGTCTCCGCGTCTTTTCCTTTTTTTCCTTCTCTTCACTCGGAACTTTCCCACATTAAACACTTGGACCTTAAAAGGACAGATATCTGGGAGCCGCCACTGAATCATCGGTTTAACCCGAGGAGGAGCACTACGAGCCGGCAGGTCTTAAACGTGCGGAGACGCGGGGCGGACCCGCACCTTTACCTGCTGCCGCTCCGCGCGCCTCCCGCACAACCCGCACCCGGCGCGATCGAGCTCTCTTCTCAGCCTCGGGATTTAACCGCAAACTGGATTTTAACTGATAAATTCTGGGATTTTTCAATAAACTTCTACTGAGACACACTGAAGAGAAGAGAGTTAAGAGAGTTTTCAGTTAATATTAAGTCACATTTAAACCGGTTTCCGCAGCTATTCTGGACCCACCATGAGTCTGTGGACTAACGACTCCCTCGCGGATCTTTACGCCCGGACGCAGCCCCCGCTGTTGGGCTCCAACTTCTCCTCTAACCGCACCAACGGCTCCGTGCAGCGCGCTCACCACGACGCCGCCCCGCTGGACCTGAGGCGGGCGGTGCCGGTGGGCATGGTGCTGGCCTCCTTCATCATGTTCGCCATCGTCGGGAACATCCTGGTGATCCTGTCGGTGGTTTGTAACCGTCACCTGCGGATCCCGACCAACTACTTCATCATCAACCTGGCCATCGCGGACCTGCTGCTGGGAACCACCGTGCTGCCGGTGTCCGCCACCCTGGAGGTCAGTGACAGGAGGAGGCTGATCGGTTATTGATCAGTTATTGGTAAAGTGGAGATTTGTTTTCACAGCAAAGGTAAAATAGAAATGGAGGAAAGAAGGAAACTGTGATTAAGGGGGTAAAAGGAAACAAATAATTAGTGGAACTAGTGACAGAAAACAAGTTTGATTATAGTAAAAACTGCAGAAAAATGTCAAAAGTCTTCTTTAATGCTTGTAGTTTCTGCTTTTCTCTGTTGAGATCATAGATTTGGGATGTTCTGGAAAGTTGTTCTTACAAAACAAGACATTATAGACTTATACATACATATACTGACTTTATCACAGAAACCCAGCAGATTAATCAAAGAATAAAATAATGAGCTAGTCAATAATTAAATGGCAAATATTCCCACTTGATGAATGAGTTTAATGATTTTACAGTTAGACAAGTATTCTCTGGTTTCACTTTCTAAAAATGTGGATTTGTTATAAACTGCATTTTGGATTGTTAGTCGTCACCTTTGACTTGATAAGAGACTGATTTTCTCCTCCAACCTCTGTAACTACACCGTTCAGTCCTCTCACATTCTCATTCTGAACATCATAATATCAGTATAATACAGTGTTGGTACTTAGCAGAATGAAATGAAAAAACGTAAATCACTAGTGTAATAAAACTCTGATCACCTTAACAAAACAGCCACATTTATCTCCTGTCAAATGTGAAAAAGAATCTGCAGATTACCTCCAGCTGTCAGATAAGTGATGCTCAGTTCGCAGGTTGACTTTTGAGGCCAAAAAAGTCGGAAACCACAGAAATGTCAACTGTTTTTTAAACTTATGACTTGCTTTTAATGTTACATTTAATATGGAAAAAGTTACTAAGCCAAAGAAATATATAAAGTAAAAAGCATAATATAAGTATAAATTAAAATAAAGCGAATAAACAAATTTTAAGTACCTTAAATTTCTTTTCTTGAGCTTTTGATTTGAATTTAAAATCATCATCACGAGCAGATGGAGGTGATAAAGACACATAGATGAAGTGCGCTGGTAGCTGGACGGTGATTGTTCACACTACATTACTGCGACATGTGTGGTTTGAGTCTGACTGGACACAGTTTGTTGTGTGTCAAACTGTTCCTCTTCCTATGTTTCCTCTTTTCCTCTCCTCTGTCAAAACCATCAAATAAAGGGTCAAATTAAAAAAACAGGTCAACCAGCTGGATACTCAGGAATTTACTTGTTGTGTGTGTGTTGAATATTGATGGACCCCCCCTTGATTGATTGAAGTGAAGTACTTGCTTGACTGTAGTACACATTAATTACTGCTCTTTGTCTGTGGTAAAAAAAATAGAACAAAACTCCACTGCCCCAGTTTTTGTTTTGAAACTAGAAGAAAGAGTCCAACAGGCTATAAATAAAGACTAAAAATATGCTGTCATGAACCCCTGAACTGGACCGGACCACTTCTTGATAAGGCATTCTTTTTAAAGGACATATAAGCTGTTGTTACTACAGTCGCTTTATTAATGGTTTTTATTGACAGTGTGTCTTTTTATGTCTTTAATCCATTAAGACATGTCACCAGTGGACTGTTTCAGGACATCTGGACCAAAATCCATTTAGAAACTCATTTTCATGTACAGCTGTGGACCTGATGGATTACTGTAGAACCTTTTATTAATGATTTATTAGCATTAGCTGTTGGTGACTCACTTTCTTTGTGGTAAAGATGGAGCTGAGCTGAAAAGCAGTTTTTCTGCTTTCTTTACCAGTGAGTCTATGTTCAAACCCCCAAACCTGTGATTATGAGGTTTGGGTGATGACTGAAAGAGTGAAGCCACGAATACAAGCAGACGGAATGAGTTTCCTCTGTGGGTTGGCCAAGCGTAGCCTTAGAAACAGGACACGGAGGTGGTGCAAGCATCTACTTGATTACTACTGGAGATTTTCTGGCTACACCATGTACAGTAGTAGACCCAGAACACCCACATCTAACCAGGAACAAGTTAAACTAGTCCAACTGTGGAGAGAACAAACTGTAAATGTGAAGTGAAGACATTTCCATTCTGCTTTAATAAAGCCGTTGTTCCATGAGTGTCCTGTTTTAATCTAATGTATCTGTGCTTTTATACAATAACAATAAAGTTATAAATATTGGAAAACCATTAATAAATACTCAAAGCTGTTACACTTCCAATTAAATCTTTGGGTGTAAAGTTAGAAATGTTAATGTTAGCACATTAATAAAGGGTCAAAAGTTGAATTTGAAATGTAAACATTTGTATTAAAGGCTTTTAACTGGTCTATAAAGCATTAGAAAATGACTCATTAACATTAATAAATCCATTAAATGCAGTGTTGTCAGAACGTTGGATGAACTGGACTGTATTTCTGTATTTTATTAACATTTGTTCTCAACCCACAACAGAGAGCTCCATATGTACCTAATGCACGACTCGCTTGGACTCAGGTTCTGTCTGTCTCTACAGGTGTTGGATTACTGGGTGTTTGGGCGGATCTTCTGTGACATCTGGGCAGCGGTGGACGTCCTGTGCTGTACGGCGTCCATCATGTCCTTGTGTGTCATCTCCATCGACCGATACATCGGCGTACGCTACCCACTGCAGTACCCGATGATCGTCACCGAGAAGCGGGCGCTGCTCGCCATGCTGGGCGTCTGGATCCTGGCCTTCGTGATCTCTATCGGCCCGCTGCTGGGCTGGAAGCAGCCGCCATCACAGGTAATCACAAGACCACAGTCATCTTATAAAACACACAAAGAAAAAAGACGTTTGTAAGATAACGACCTTCTGCATTTTAGTAAGTAAACAGTGTAATCTCTCCTTCCCACTGCAGGACGACACCAAGTGTCAGATCACAGAGGAGCCTTTCTACACCCTCTTCTCCTCCCTCGGCTCCTTCTACATCCCACTGGCCGTCATCTTGGCCATGTACTGCCGAGTCTACATCGTGGCCAAGCGTACCACCAAGAACCTGGAGGCTGGCATGATGAAGGAACGCCAGGAGGACTCCAACGAGCTCACCCTGAGGATCCACTGTCGGAACCAACAGGTCCACGAGCTGTGTCCCGGACCCACGGCCGGACGGAGTTCGCTTTCCGTCAAGCTGCTCAAGTTCTCCAGAGAGAAGAAAGCTGCCAAGACGCTGGGCGTGGTGGTGGGCATGTTCATCCTCTGCTGGCTGCCTTTCTTCTTGGTTCTGCCCATCGGTATGTGAGCTACATCCGTACTCTTCAAATCTAGTCAGTCCATTTTCATCATTCCATAAACTAAAAGTTAATGAAAATAGCTACAGTTGACTGTTGACTACAGTTGTTGACTGTTGTGTTAGACAGAATCTATCTGGGAGCAGCTATTCATCACATCTGGCTCTGACTCAAACGTCAGATAGTATTATGACCCACACATGTATAAGAAGGTAAAAATTCTCCAGCCATGTTTCAAATGTGACTGTTATTTCCATTTATACAGTGGTATACTGCATTCAGGCGAAAGTGAATCATCCACAGAAGAGGCCATGCATGATCCTCTGCAGAAACCATGTTCCAGTCTTGAAACATGCAGTGATCACTTTAAAAAAGATGAATATAATCAACATTTATGTGACAATTTTGTTGCGTCTTGAGAATCTGGATGGTCTGAGAGTAGAAGCTCCTCTTCAGTCATATTGTTTTCGCCACATGACAGCAGAGACGTGGAGACAGTTTTGAGCATCAGTTCATAATTTGATGAATACTGTGGTTCTTTGGTTCCACCTCTCAAAGGTATTTATTATATAGTAAACTGTGTAGTTTGGGCTGTTGCTGGATTGATGTTGCATTTTCGGTTTTGTGTAGCTGTGATGACAATTTTCCACCATTTTCTTACATTTTAGAGAACAAATGATAACAGAAGAACAAAAACACACGATGAAAATAATGGCTAGTTGCACATAAAAAGATCAAGTTTTGATCAAGTATCTTCTTGGTTTAGCATCAGATATGAAAGATGTATCTGTGTTTTATGGTTTTACACACTATTTACATATATTTCAAGTCAAAAAACCTAATACATTTAAAAAAAAACAACCTTTAAAGTAGTGTGGTTTTCTAACTGTGTGATAAACTCCAAAAATCATGTGGTAATTTATCACAAAGTTCCACTGGTCTAGTTTGTTTTGAAGAAAGTATCTGAAATGAAGGATTCGAGTGTGACTGATTGTGAGAAACCCTGAAGTTCTTTTCATTTTTTGTTTTTTTCGTATTTTAAATATTTGGCCTGAACATCGGAGCTTCAGCTCCTACGTCACAGACCAATCAGCAGCCGGCATTTCTAGGAACCAGAGATGACTTGTTTTTTTTCTCAGAGCGCTGACTGACTCAGAGAGAGGAGCGAAGAAATGAAGTTAAACACACTTTTTATTTCTTCATTTTCTGTGATGGATTTCCCACAACACGGACGTTGGAGCGACGCCAGGCATTCCCTCCCGGCTGATATCCCAGCTTAGAACTGAGCCCACTTGGATTAGTTCAATTGGACAGGGAACAGTTTGTGTTCATAAATACTGAGCGGACTTTGTCAAAGCCAATAAATCACAGCAGAGATCTGTGCTCCTGTAAAGGCCCAAAAAGAAACCAAACAGGGCTGAGAGCTGCAGCGAGACCAGGAGAGGCGGGTTCTCATCTCAAGGGCACCGTGATGGAGCTGAGGATGTTGATCTCATAATAACTCTCTTCTATTTAAGTTTTATTGATTAGCAATTATTTTGTCAATTTATCAATTATTGGTAAAAAGTTTGAATTTAGAAAAATATATATCAAAAACATCAGATGTATTTTCATATAATCCAATTAACTTGAGATGTTCCAGCTTCTCAAATGTGAGATTTATTTGGTGATATATGATCACTGGTGACATTTAGTTGGGTTTTTGTTTGTTTGGTTGCAAGTTGCCGGACGATGTCACTTTGAGCTGCGGAAAACTGATTTTATAGACTAATTATTTCAGAAAATAATGAATAAATAATAAAAAATCTTTCATTTGTTTAACTAAAACATTTATTTAACAAAATAGTTGAGTTTCTCAGTTGACTAATTGATTAATTGTTATCTTAACTCAGTTTCCACTGAACAGGACCGTTGGACTAACTTGATTTCGACAACAACAGTGCGAACACGCTGACCTCAGGAGCTGCCGTCCAAATGCAGTCAGTTATTGATTTCCTAAAAAGGTTTCTAGGAAAGTTCCTGTTTCCTTTAATTGTGTCTGCAGTCAGCTCTAAGCCTTAAACATGAGCCGTAATAACATTTATCTAACTTTAAGACACTGCTGAGTCCAACTGAAGCGCTACCCACAATCCCTCTGGCTACAGGTGACCTTTGGAGCATAGCAGGTTTCATAACAGAGAGAATAAACTGGTCTGATCCTTTGATTCTCAGAGAAACAGGTCTGTGGTCAGAGGATTCATACAACAGAGGTGGAGCTAAAGATGGAGGTGTTGGTGGAAAGTGTCCAACACAGAAATACAAACATCTACAGGTCAGAGCATCAAAGTTAAATTTTGCACAAAAGTAAAAATCCATGTAAGATGGTGCAAAAATAGTGTAAAATTATTTTAAAATCTATTCAGACGCTGACAGACAGTCAGGTCTAATGTGCTCTTTAGTTCTAGTCCTGATGCACTTCAGTGATGTTTTTAACATGATGAAACTTTGATTTTGTAACAATAAATGAATAAAAGATGACAACAACTCTTCTGTCCAGCTCCTAGAGAACTGAATTCATTCGAAACAAGTTTCTCTCTGAGCTTTTGAATTTATAACAAAACTTTCAGTTTTACTCTGGTTTAGCTACAACATGTTCTCTGAAATCCAGACACTGATGTTCAAACACCTTTAAAAATAGAAGCAACTGAGCAGGAGAAAAATACCAGTACCTGTATGTCTAAGCTACTTTTAACGATTTAAAACATTTCTTTGGGAAATATGTTTTCTTTTCCCTCGTGGAAATCAACTGTAATGAAATAATATTAGAGTTGATTCCCACTTGTACTGTGACACTCACGCACACGTCTCTCTGTCCACACTTGATTTTCTACCTCATGAAGAGATTTTTCTTTCATTCAGCAGAGGTTTAGTCTGCGTGAGGCTCAGAGTCTGCAGCTTTAATCCAGATCAGGGAATAAAGGCAGTCATGCAGATACACAGCATTAAATTAAAGCTGGACTTCTTTAAATTGGAGGAGGAGGTCCAGTCTGTCCTCACCGCTGATTTACTCAGGACGCAGTGCAGATCATGAGTCAGCATAAAGGAAACACTGCGTCACTGAGCCAAACAGCGTTCAATAGAAAGTGACTTTATTCTCGGCGTCCAGCTGGGACCTCAGAGGTCATTACAGCCACAATGTGAACACAGACTCAGAGGATTTATGTGTTAGTGGAGCACATGAACACATAAAGTGTGTCCTTAAGGTGGTGATAGAGCAAACATCACAGAGTCATTAACATTTAACAGGTTAATCCTCTGCTGAGTGTGAATAGTTTTCTTATTAACTATCAGATTCAAACGTTATAACTCTGTTTTATGTCCATTATCTGTTGTCGTCATGGCAACAATTATGCTTTAGCAGGGCAAAACTGCAGAAGCCGCACGTTATAGATGCGTGTTGCATCAATCATATGCAGCCATAGTGACTGTGAAATGAGTTGGTTCAGTGGTTGGAAAAACACAGGACTCACTTACTAAATCACTTTAGTAAGTCGTCATTTTAACCAAAGCTGTAGTTTTAACCTAAACCTAACCAAATTGTTTTTGTGGCTAAACTTGGCTCCACTTTTATTATTGTTAACACAACAACAAAGATCCAGCAAATGAGCTGAATCAGAGGTAGAGTAGCGCCTGCTAACCCTCATCTGCGGTCCCAGTAACGCTTCAGTAACCAGGTCGGCTTTGTCGAGTAAAATGATTTCTTAACTGTCTTGTAAACGGGAATCTTGGTTTCAACAGGGGATCAGAGAAACCTGATTTCTCAAAATTGACCTACAAATTGTACTGTCTGTGCTAAAAACCATACAAGGCAAATGCCTGATATTGTGCACGAACGTGTGGGTAAACCGCTACGTGTTACTGCACGTTGGCGTGGAAAACAAGTCACAGTGACAGAGGCTGTTGTTACCTGTATTGCAAGTGCTGAAAGAAATCAAGTTTAGTTGGATTACATGAACACCATGGTGGCAGCATGAGTGCGGTATAAATCACAACGTGATGGTGGCAGCTTTCTTTTCTGCGTGACAAACTGTGTGCGTGTTACTAGAACAGTGGTTTATACTAAAATTTCAAATTTTCATTTTTAATGAAGTAAAGGTACAATGTGTAATGTGAAGGATTTAGTGGCATCTAGTGGTGAAATAGCAGAATGCAACTTTCTGAGCACCGATCACGCTTCAACCTGCATCAACTTGTCTCCTGCCACGATTACTGTAGACAGCCGTCTATTTAGAAACTGGATTTATTTAAGCTTAAATGTAAAATAGTGAATTTTACGGTAACTGTAGTTTTAACAAAGCAAAACATGACTTGATTTGTTCCTTCTGGGCCACTGTAGAAACATGGCAACACAACATGGCCGCCTCCATGAAGATAAATAGAGAAAATTCAATGGTTGTATGTATTTTCTGGCGATGACACACTAATGACAACATATTTATAAATACTATATTTCATTTATACTATTAGAGCCCTCGAAATCTTACACGCTACAACTTTAAACAAAAAATAATCCAAACTACAGTTGCAATTTCCACTTCACATTTTAAGAGAATTTGAGGAATTTTAAGCTGCAACAATCCCAAACACGTCAGCATCATCCTGGAGGTTTTGATTTAATGGTGTGATAACATTAGAAGTGTGTTTAAATAACTTACTTTGTTAATATGCACAAAGATAATGACAAATAAACAAACATGTCGCAGTCTCTCTGAACCCTGTTCTTTTCTACATCAGTATGAGTGTGATTATATAAGAATAATCCATTTGCCATTTAGTAAAACTCATAATTATTGTGACAAACTAAACATTTGCAAACGACTCACATGTTAAAAACCACATGTTATCCGTATGTAGACTGACTCAGCTGTGTGAAATCATCGTGTCAGCCTCGTTCCATCCTGTCGGCTGTTAATAGTGAAGTTTCCTGCATGTGCTGCGTGGAAACTTGATGATGATGTTGAAGAATCACTGGCTGTGGTCACCTCTCAACAGGAGCAACATGTAATCGTCTCTTACAGGCTTCCGTTCCTTTTTCCACTACACCCGGAAAATAATGTGGAACGTTGCAGGAGTTGCAGCAGTGACACACGGATCGTAACAGAGGATTATGACATTGTTAACACGTTATATTTAATTTGTGTGACTTGTCACATTTATAACTCAGTCAAACATGAACACAGAGACATGAAACACTTTCAGATTCTGTGTCACTCTCACTTTATGTCCATGCAGGTTAATCCCCCAAAAGCCGACTCTGAGACCTCGTCCTCAGAGAACGTTTGCAAACTAAAGTGAAGGATTTCACTTTTAGAGGTCTGATCCACATGGATGCTGTTTTGTTACATCCTGCATATATAGAGTACGTAAATGTGTTTTCTGTTATGGGGGATGTTATGTCAGAGCATTTTTTTGGCTTTGCTGCATCATTATACACTAATGTGTGAACTGGTTTTTATTTCAGGTCTGATTAATATTTAAACATTAAAGCAGCAGTGAGCTTCTGCCTGCAAAATACATTTATTCCTCATCCATGTCTAAAAGCTCAAACACTAGATAAGAGAGAAGAATGTGGCAGGAAACCAAAACTGTTTTCAAATGAGACCAAAATATCTTTTTCCTGAGTTTGGAGGGAGAACCACCAAACTTGGAGGTACGTGGTGTTTCGATGACAGTCGGGCGTCACATGTTTTTCACATGGTGGTCATCTGGTTTAACAGTGAAATTCTTCATATATAGTCAGAGGCAGCAGCCTGAGGTGCAGGATGGCCTTACAAGTCCATGCTCAGGGAGAAATAATCCACCTGCTCAGGAGTCTGTGTTGTCTGAAGAACTTTGAAATCCTGATCCATTAAATCCAACAAAATCCTCTGAAAACCTCCAACATACTGAAGATCACCTGCCTCATCCACAGGTCAGCACCTCTGAGGAGAGAGGAGACAAGGAGACAAGAAGACAGGTGAACAGGAAAGACACAAGAAGCTAAGGGGAGAGAAGACAGAGAGATGAGAGAAGAACAAGGAGAGGAGGAGGAAAGAAATGCAATAAGGAAATTAAAGAGTGAGGTGGTGAGGAAAGAAGGAGAACAAAAAAGGAGATAAGAAGAGGAGAAACAAGAGGAAATAGAAAAGGAAACAACGGAGGAGGAGACATAGTGAAAAGGAATAGAAACAAGAAAGGAAGAACAGATAACAAAGGAGAGAAGACAAGAAGGAGAGGCAGTGCGAGAGGAGACGAGGAGAAGAAGAAAGGAAACGAAGAAATTCAATTCAATTCAATTCAACTTTATTTATATAGCGCCAAATCACAACATAAGTCATCTCAAGGCACTTTACAGCGTAAGGTTTAAGACCTTACACAGAATATAAATATATACAGAATAATGTAGAAAAGAAATCAGACTTAATATTCTAAAATATATGATGTACAGATAATGCAAATATTTAGATACTGTATCATAATTTATTACAGTGGGGCTGTTCTAGTATTGTAGGATGCAGTTTTTATACTGTATATACTATGTATGTTCATAACAGAATATCTGGACATGGATGGTTTCTTATCTTACTGATCTGAGCCCCTGTGGTGTTGCTGCTCCCTGGTGGTGAAAGTCTGACCTGCAGCTCATCAGTGTCACACTGAACATATAGCAACATGTAAATGTCAGATTCATCCGTCAGTCTGTAGATTAGTTTTCTTCTCTTTAAACCAAGTAAAACCATCACAGTCAACATGCTGCCAGTTTAAAAATTAGGTAATATTTTAATGAAGTTTTGAACATTGCTTAAACTCTTCACGGCGACTGCAGCGTATGAGACTTTTAAACTGTGAATACATTTTCCATGTCAGAATGTGTTTCTCTGATCTTCTTGTATAAAAACATAATCAGACCACTGGTTGAGCTGAACACAGGTTTGCAGTTTATTTCTTCATTTTTCAATTTGCTGTTTCCAGGCTCGTTTAACAGCAGCCTCCGTCCTCCTGAGACCTGCTTTAAAGTCATTTTCTGGCTCGGATACTTCAACAGCTGCCTGAACCCCATCATCTACCCCTGCTACAGCCGTGAGTTCAAGCAGGTAACACAATACTGCAACTGGTACTGCTGTTACGAGTACCGATACTACTGGGATAGGTACAGCTACTACTAGTGATATTATACAGCTCTGGAAATAATTAAGAGACCACTGCAAAATTATCAGTTTCTCTGATTTTGCTATTTAAAGATATATGTTTGAGTAAAATTAACATTTTTGTTTTATTCTATAAACTAATGACAACATAACTCCCAAATTCCAAATATAAATATTGTCGTTTAGAGCATTTATTTGCAGAAAATGAAAATTTGTCAAAATATCAGAAAAGGTCAGAAATGTTTTCAGACCTCAAATAATGCAAAACTTGTTTGTTTTGCATTACAAAAACAAAACAAGTTCATATTCATTTTTACACAACACAGTACTAATGTTTTAACTTAGGAAGTGTTCAGAAATCAA
>JAUMHL010000002.1:22610881-22624536 GCA_032362345.1 Sandelia bainsii | reverse complement strand
TCTTCCTGAAGTCCACAATGAGCTCCTTGGTCTTTGCTGTGTTGAGGAGCAAGTTGTTATTCCTACACCACGCTGTCTAACACTAACACTCTGTCTAGCACAGGTAGTGTCTTTGGGATCCACATGGGATGAGAGCAGAGCAGAGGTTTAACAGTTTAAATCCAACCAATTCACTTTGTTTACACAGTTGTTGTCCAGTCATGTCACACAGGTCATGTGAAGCGACTGAAGCCGTTTTTTACTAAGCCTAACCATGTTTCTTTAGTGTGTAAACTTAACCCAGATCTAATCCCAAATTGCTTTGTTTGAGTCAAAATTGTTGTCCAAAGTTTTTGACCATTTGGGGCAAAAAGAAGCAGCAGCTCCCTGACAACAAGAGAGTTAAATTTCAAGAGACACCTGCCTCCGTACGTGGGGCCACTCTTACAACAAATGCTCGTATGGGTCGTATGAGAGGGTCGGGACAAACAACCTATATGGGCGTTAAAAGTTGGAGAACTTGTTGAACAGTTTTTTATTGGTAGTACAAACGCCCTGAGTGAGGTTTCATGTTTTCAGAAAAATGGTGCAGAATGACTCGACTTCAACATGAACCAGTATGGAAGCAATATCAAAAAGTAACTGCCCCAAACTGGTTTTCAGAAAATAACAGAATATAACTGATGCATGCAAGAATGAAGGAAGATTTGTGCTTAAAGTTCTGAAAAAACAAGTTCTGCTAAAATCATTTTTAAAACTATATTTATGCAACATATGTCAGTGGTGATGATAAACACCAGATCTCATCAGAACGACTGGGACTTCGCTTCGTGACAGAATGAAACACAAATGTCACCAGACGTCAGCAGCTATGAAATAACTGAATGTCCCCTCAGGGATGCGGAGAGTGTCTGTTGTGTTGTTCGAGTTCTGGCACAGATCGAGCTTTGCACAGCAAACTGAACAGGAGGAACCTCGGACTTTCTCTGCACACGCTGACCCACCTGGCAAAGTGTTTTTCTGTGAGGCTCAAAGAGAATGAGACACAGACACCTTCGGAGTCAGAGGGCTGATTTCCATTTCAACTAAAAAGGAAAAAAAAGTCACGCCTTTGATTTTCCATAAAGCTCTATGTGACGGTCGTTCTAATAATGTTTGAGCCAGAATTGAGGGGAGAAAGGAGCATGAGAGAAAGAGAGGAGGAAAAGGCCAGTCGATCCTCCTGTTGTGATCTGGCAGGTGATGAGAGGAGGGCTGCTGCTGCTTTATCCTCACAGAGAGAAAAAGTGCTGCTGATTCCGCTGACACCAAGACCTTTTTTTCCCCCTCTCCTCCTCCCCCTTTTCTTTGTAGTCATCTACAAGCCTAGGAACACTTAAGCTTCTGTGGCAGCGCGATTGCTTAATCATTTGTTCTTCAACCTGCCTATCTAATCTCTAAAAATCTATTTAAAATATCAGCTAACACTGCAGGGATTTTCAGTTTTAATCACTCTCTACGATACCACAGAGAAGCTTGAACAGCTACTAAAGGTCTAAATGTCAATTAACAGATTATTACTGTAGGTTCTGTCTTTGTATGTGCACTGCATTTCTTGAAAGTGAGGATATACCTGTAAGGTGAACAGAGTCAAAGTCAACAGTCACACCCCACTTCTATTAAGCCTCACTTTGCCCCTCTAAGGTATGTTGAAAACGCGTCCTGTCTGTGATAGAAGTGTCTTTTCTATGGATTAAGCGATCAACCCTTCAGACCAAAAACAAGCAGCTTCAGTGTCACTTCAACACGTTTTATACATCTTGAGAGCATTCCCCACAAAACTCTGAGGATCTCACTCTTATCATTTGTCCACACTGTGGGACTTTGCAGAACTTTAGAAAATAACTTGTCTTTAGTTTGTACGATGAAGGAGGATGGATGACGATGACCCACCAAGTCGACGTCAAAGAACTAGAGGCGACTTGAACTGTCGCGTCGCCTCATGGGCCAAGAGTTGGTACTACTAAATAACAATATGAAGAGACTCTTTGGGGATCTATGATAAGTCCATATTCTGTGATCATCAATTGTTTGTCTCCTCTTAGAGATTATTACCCTCATTTGTGTGAGCTGGAAGTTTATTCTGTTTTCCTCACCACACCTGCACAGCAAACAGCTTCAGATCAATACTCAGCTCAATACCATGATCTAGAGACCAGTGTGTGTGGTTTAATTTCCCCTCACCTATGATGTCGAACCACATCAGCCCATGAGTTTCCATCATGATGATGCCCACCATGTGAGTGACAGGCTCCGTTTCCATGACGGCAAAAGTGAAGTGGGGCTCGTCAAACGTGATTGGCTCGGAGGATGGAGGCGGGCGGGCGATCCACTCGATGTCGAGTCTCGCCGTGGACGAGCGTGACGGGCTGCCCTGGTCTGTGGCTTTAATCTGAAATAGAAATTAAATTATATTTTAATGAGGGTTTTACTAAGATTAGAATCTGTGGGAGATGATACAGGTGATAAATCTGTTTTAAACTGATCTAGAATCTAGAGTTTATGCTACTATACATTTGTTCTGTGCTACTTGTTCTTGTTCTAGTAACAAAACAGTAATGAAAAAACACAACACAGAGACCCTCAGAACAAATGCAAACAGCCCTTAAATTTATATTTATAAAACACAAATTTCATCCACTGTTTGCTGTATTTATAATTTATTTTAAACTCATATGCATCACATTTTCTTTGTCTTTTACAGTGTGCATTCAACCAATGCCGTTTTATTATTTAAGTCAATCCAATACAAAAATAGGCTTTAAAATAAACTTTTACCCACTCCGATTGATATTTTCATGTATTTGTTTTGCTATAAATTTGTTTACAAATGCTAAAAAACAGTTAAATTATAATTTTTCTTGGTTTACAGTATGCATTTTGTTTTTACGTCATCAAATAGACCAATAACAGACTGTTCCTACCAGCAGGTTTTGCCTCTGTATCCAAAGTCTGATACATCTTAATCCTCTGTGAGCACCTCACCTTAGTGATTCTCACTGACCTCCTGCTCCATACACATTTGCCTGTGATTTATTTCCTCAGAAGCAACCAATGGGCCTGAGGCTGAGTGTCACAGACTGAAGGTCCTGAGCGACATATTGTTGTTTTGGTTCTTTTTGTGGGATTTGCTGTCAGTACGGAGAATACAGATGAATATCTGCTTTATCCTTTAAATATTGGTAAAGGTGCACAACAAGAGAAACAGACTCTTAGTGACTGCTCTGTACGTCAAAGAAGGAGGAGTAAAAATGCTTTTTGAGCAAATCCTGCAGAGCCTTTCTGTAGTTATTAAGCCTCGAGGGCTTCAATCATGCTGAGTGATGACAACAACTGAACATCTACTGGTCTGAGATCAGGTGTAAGTCTTTTCAGTGCATTAAGTACGGGTAATGCTATTTAGCAGAGCTGGTCGGCTCAGCACAGACTTCAAAGTTACCATAATGTCTACGAAAACACACAAAAGAAGCACAGCTCCTGTTGAAATACAAACATTCTTATAATCATTCTTGCTGAAAGATGGGACGCATGCTTCAGAGGTGCACAAGTCAATGTGACTATCAGATTTGGCAGCAGTCTGCATGACATCAGTGTAAAAAAGGACAAATAATATTAAGCAGTTCTGGACACTTACCGTGAGAATCGTGTAGTTTCCAGGCCAGAAGTCACCGTACGATGTCACCACGCCTGTCACTTTGTCTATCTCAAAACGCTCGTCCTTGTTGTCTTGCAAAGTGTAGGTCAACACAGCGTTTGGCCCGTCGTCGTCATCACGGGCGACCATCCTGCAGACCTCCTGTTTACCCGCCTGGTGGCGCTGTTCAGGCAGCCGGATGTGGAAAAGTTTGTCTGTGAACTTGGGTCGATTGTCGTTAGCGTCCAGAACTCGGATCACGACGGTGGCGGTGGAGCGCAAAGGCGGAGCTCCGTTATCGGAAACAATCACCTGAGAATTAAGAAGAAAGAGGGTGGATATTAAAATATATTCATACAGCTTGCTCTGCTAATTGATGAATTTAAATAATGGCTGTACAAACTGAATCTACTGAGGTAAACCAAGAGATTCGGCTAAAAGTCACACAAAGAAAAGGTGGGTAGACTTTCACAGAATGATGTTTTGTTTTTTGGGTCAAATTTATGTTTCCATGAACTTTAATGTCAATATACATTTGCTCTCAAAGCAGATAAACCGATTATCAGGTAGTAAATGTAAATAATTTTCACTGATGTAGTCTAATAAGGAAACTTTCAGGACCGAATTATTTTAGTTAAAGGCCAGATGTGAATTTTTAGTGTATCATGAGCTATTAAAAACCCTCCACATCCTTGTTGGTTAACTTTTGCTGCCATTAAAACAGTGCAGTAAATTAAAAATATGCGAATAAGAAGTCATGTTTTCAGCATGTGAGCAGACAGGAAGAAGGAAAATACACAAAATGACAAAATAAGTCTCTTTATCAATTTTAAGGGTTTTCTTGAAGGCTGTTTTTTCTTCTTAGGACTTGGAGCCAACTAGTTTTAACTCATGTTGACGGTGTTGAAGTACAGGTGGAATAAAAAGCAGTGTGAGGTCAATATGTTTGCTTTAACAGCCTGTAGAATATGTGCATATTTTTATAGATGCGTTACAGGAGAATTTTTCCTGTTTCTCCTTCAATGTGAACGGAAGTGAAAATGTTGCTTGTTAAAGTCTCACCTCGATGCTGTGCTCTGGTTTATCCTCCCGATCCAAGGCTGAGAGTGTGCTGATAACACCTGTACGAGCACACAGACAGAAACAGAAAGCATCGATGCTGTTAGTGTGTGAAACGGGAAAGTGAGAGCGCTAAACACACCTTAACAAACAAACAGACAGTTCCTGCCTCTGTTATTGTAGGTGTTAGAATGTGGGACCGACCAGCGTAACAGAGCAGTAACGGAGCTGATCACACCTAAGAAAACACATTTAGGTTTATGGACGTTGTTTCTGCTGTTGCCGTTTGTATATTTGTGTGCTTGTGTGTGTCTACCTTAAGTTATATCCTCCTGTGTCAGAGTGTACATATCTTATTTGAACAATTTGATGGATACTTATCTGTCTATGAACCATTCTTCCATTTACCCGCTGCATAATTTCCTGTTTTCTTTCCCTTAAAAACTTGAATATAACGAAATGTCCTTGTAATTAGTATCAATTAGTAATTAGACAATTAATTAATAACCTGGTATTTTACTCATAAAGCTGTTTTTAAGGATATTGTGAAAAAAAGAGTAATAAAAAAAATCTATTATTTACAGTCAGGCCCAGAAATATTTAAATGGTGACACAAGTATTATATGCATGTAGAGTATGACAGTGGCAGTGAAGGCGTCACAACTCTCTGGGGGAGTGTGTTTAAAAGTGGTAGCAAATCCTAAACAATTAATCAAATACTTTTGTTAAATCCCTTGAATTGAAGCTAAAAGTGTTGGAAATACTTCCAAGCCTGAATGCACCTTTGTTTGAAACTTTTAACCACACTCATCGTTTGTTCGTCAGTTGTGGTTGAAAGCTTTATCAAAAGTTAATATGTGAGACTTGACGCACATATAAAAGGACACCATCAAAAACCAAGTGTCACCAAACAGCAATACTTTTGCTAATTTTGCTTAATGTTAATCAAATTTCCAGGTAACCCTGATCAAAAACTGCAGAATGGATATAAAGAAGGAAAATGTCTGATAGGAAGTTGTAAAATTTTGTTTTTGTCAACTTTTGGCGTCGTTTGGCGTTTAAGTGTGAGTGGGAGAAGTCAAAATGAGTCTGGAGAGGAAAACAGGGTGAAATTATTCTTACTAGTCTAAAATCAGAGTAGATAAAGAGATTCTTTATCAGCGACTACTTGTCATTAATACACATTCAGTTTAACCAGCAGTGCCTGGCAGACCAAAAATAAATAAATACAAGCAGACTGCTCAACGGCACCAGATGGCTGAGTGGCGGTTTGGTGAATCAGCGATCATGTCTGTATCTCTAACTGTGGGTTTGTTTCTCATACAAAGGTATAAACTATGTGGCTCAACTGGTTATTCAGACACATTTAGCTGCTTAAAGGGAAAAGTGTGATCAGATTTTTCTTTTTTAAATGGTCTGAGCAGCAAACTATTAGTATTTACTGAAAAAACATCACATCACAATAATATTAAAAATAAGGGTCTCTTCTGTTCTGCTGTAAAAGTGTTTTGTCAAGAATTAATTCTTTATATCCTTTAATGTTTTTAGTTGCCACTTTGCTGAATTTGGTTTTGCTTTGCACTGTGTCTCTTTTCTGCAGTTACGAGGTAATTTCCCTATTGAGCTGGCGCAAGTGTCGTTTGACCTCATTTCATCAAATCTAAATAAATTAGGTGAAGTGTTTTAAGGCAGCTATTAGCGCCAACAGGGACAGCAGAGACACGCAGGCAGGATAATAACAGGAGTCAGGTGTGGCAGTGTTTGGATAAGAGAGATGAGACTGTGTGTGTGTGTGTGTTTACCCTCTTTCACACCAAAGCAGGGACCGTTAAAAACCTCTGTTTACTGTTGGTGTGAAACTATTTTGGATCCTGCTCCTGAGTGGTTTTATGAGAAACTGATGCAATGAACAACAAGATCATCACTGGCAACTAAAGTGTTTGTCCTTCAGTGTTGCTTTAAAACAAAATGTACCACTTTACTTCTTTTTTTTTTAATTAAATGGCATTGATTAAACTTATTCTTGTGTATTTTTCCATTAACTGATTTTATCACTGCACTAACATTTTAATGTTACGTGTTCATTAGTCTAATTGTTTTAAGCACAGTGAGGAAGCTTTCTTTATTAAGCACACCTCAAAGCACACACGCAATTTAATCGTCAGAGATAAGATAATGAATGCACTGAAGTAAGAAAATAAAGTTAACTCAGAATAAAATGATCAAATGAAATAAAATGCTATGAGATAATAAACCATAAATAGTGACATGTGGGCCACTAAGACTTGCACTAACCTCTTTAAAAAGGTGCCAAACAAATAACATTTCACTGACTGATTATCTGAATGAATATAAAAGTAATATTGCTGTGAATGATTTCAGGATTCTACGGTAGAGGCAGTGGTGGCCTAAAAGTTAAAGAAGCAAGCGTGTAACCGAAAGGTTGTCAGTTCAATAAGGCAAAAAGTGTTCCAGGTAATTATTAATGAGATTTTATGATATTATCTGGATGGAATATTGTAAAAAAAAAAACACACACAACAGCCTGATGCAGTATGAATCGACCTTAACGGTGCACATTTGTTTCTCAACCAACGAGTTCCTGGTTCTGCACGTGATTTAATCACATGAAAAGTGACAGCAGCAGCTGTGAAATAAATAAAAAACGTCTTCCTTCTTAATTCTGTAGCAGTCTTTTTAAGAATGAGTTTATGAAGTTTTTAATAAATTAATAAAGTTTAAGACTGTCACTTTCCCCAGAAAATTCAGGTGGTAACCCCCCCTCCCGGGCTCATCTCTCATGTATTTATTGCTCTATTTAACAACTGTCAGTAACTCCTCTGAGACCTGTAAAACTTTACTTTCTTTCTAAATTTGCTTTTGATGCTGTGGACAGGTCATCCTTGTACTTCCTGAATTCACAGATCAGCCTCACTTCACTTAATGTTGGAAACACTGTTTTTCAGAACAATTTTAATGTACTGGTACATTACTTTCTGTTTTATGCTACCTTAGACAGCTGGGATAGGCTCCAGCACCCCCCGTGACCCTTCCGAGGACAAGCGGTTAAGAAACTGGATGGATGGATGGATGCTACCTTATACATCTGTTTGACTCCATTTTATGATGACATACTTTCATCACAACATTCATAGTTAATCCTTTGTTTCCAAAAGAATCCATGTCACCTACACAATCAGAATCTTAATCACTAAAAAATGGACACACATGCAGACAACAGAAACGCATGTGATTGTGTTTAAACTACACAGGATGTCACAGATACAAATGCAGTAACTGAGTACAGGACACAAAATTTACGTAACACTGGCCCTCATGGCTACACTGGCACAGAAACATGTTTATTTCACATAGAGTGCAAACACACACACACACACACATAGGGGTACTACTACAATACATGTGAGCAGAACTGAAGATTTCCTAAGATAAAGCTGCATGGAATCAACGTTTTGTGCAGGTCAGCATGACAGCATCTGTAATCTCTATACTATCAACTGGGGACAGTTAAGTCTTAAGGAATATAAAATTAGCCAGAGAGATGCGTTTAGGTGTCAGGACCCAGTGCAGCAAGCAGACACGGTGAAGGGGGGGAGGGGTTCTCTGCAGACAGAGCTGGGGGTCGTAAGTGGGCTGAAAGACCCTGCTGGGGGTCGTTTGGCCCAAACAAGCCCTGGCGGGCAGGCAGGTGGGGCACTTTAGAAAGTATGTTTTTGTCATTAGTGAAAACATGAGAATCTGGGGTAAAGCCCTGTCTCTCCTTTATGACCCGTTTCTATTCAGCCTGCTGTCAAAACCTTGAAGACAAACAGTTGTCCGGCATGTCAGGGCCCAGTTTGTTAGTTTTCTTGTTAATCTGTGGGTTCAGTCGGCTACTGAATGGTTACTACTTCACATCTTGGCTTATTATTTTGTAATAAAATCACATTTTAATGGAGATGTTTCTTAATCACAGTGGCACACAAAGTAGGGCAGTCGGCAATTGCTAACTGTCGCATCCCGGTCCCTCTCTATAGCCAGTCCCAAGGCCGGACAAAGGGGGAGGGTTGTGTCATGAAGGACATCCGGCGTAAAATCCTTGCAAATAAAATATGCGGAGGCAGATCATCTGCTGTGTCGACCCTGAAAGGGATCAGCCGAAAGAAACTTAAATCATGTTTTCATGATCAAACAGGTATAAACAGAGTTTTGAACAGTTTTTTTTTCATATCCCATATGTTCCTGTAGCCTCCTCTCAACTAGGTAATACACATTTCCTATTGTTTGTGGCAGCAACATGTGTATAGGTAGAACTGAATCAAAATAAACTACACTATACTTTGGTCAATAAAGGAGCTCTGTGGCTTTAAACATAATACTCATTAGAATGATCAACATATTGTTGGATTTAGTCTTTTCAGTGAATTGCTGACAAAAAAAATACAAATTTAACCTTAAAAGATAACCAGTTCTTAGTACGTGATTTCCACATAAAGAGAAGTGAAGGAGTTTGATACACACTTAGCAGTTGTTTGTTGAGCAATTCCTTGATTGTCAGGCCTTGCTAACAGACAACTTCTTTTGTAAAACGCACAGCCTATGCTCCTATGCTCAACTTACATTAGCAAAAACGCTTCAATTTTTGGTTACATTTGGTTAATTTGGCACACCCTTCTTACCTGCGCAAACCTGTTACCTGTTGTTGAAGTCTTTTAATAACTTGTTCAAAGTATCAACAGCCTATAAGAAACAGATTGGACTGGATTTGATTTCTGTTTTCCCCCTCGTCTCTCAGCACACAACTTTTCCCCTCAGGAAACTATCAACTAATTCTTGTAGGTTGTAACAGACAGACAATACCTGCAGTATATAGTATATACACGCTTCGGGAGAATTTAAGCTTAGTCAGAAACCTTCCAACAGTCGTGAGTCACGTTCATCCTGTCGAGGCATGAGAGGTTTCTACACCAGTCATCCTGTACATTAGTAATTGTGGGTTCACTTGTGAAAATAAAACACTGCGCATGATGTTCGAGGGATCTGGTTTCAACAGCAGGTTTCAGTCATTCAAGGTAACACAATCTCCCTCATTCACATGGATTTGTTTGTTCAGAGAATGCAGATATATTTTTCTGATGATCTTCTATATCAGTTAGTACACAGTAGTTTTAGAGTGTTGCTGCCTTTAATTACAAGATCCATCAGTGTGAATGTCAGCATATCTTCAATGAAAGCATTTACATGCACTTATGTAACCTGATTACAATCAGCAATCTCCAGTAAGACGATTCCTTAACTGTCATGTAAACAAGAAAGCTGATTAAGATAATTAGTGTAGGGGATTAGAAAAAAGCTGATTTCCCCAGGTTGATTTCTCCTGGAGAACAACAATATCTCTGCCATATGTACATATAACCAAGCATCTAATTGGTTTTTAATAAGTGTGGGGTTGAGGTCAGGGCCCTGTACAGACCAGACAAACTGTTCCACATCTAAGTGGGAAAAATCATCTATTTGTTCTTGGGGACATTTGTCATTTACAAGCAAACTGGGACAAACAAACTGTGAGGCTCATTGTTTACATCATTTAATTTAAAATGTTCAAATATTAGAAAGACCAAAGTGGAAAAAAAGACCATCTACATCCTTTAGACCATATGACCTCTTCCTGAACAGTAGCAACTACAGGGCTGATAATATAGAGCTTTTTGATGTATGTGAAATTTTATTCATCAAACATATCTCTAAGAATAACACAACCTTCAGAAGATATTCACATAAAATATGCATGATTTCACGTTGGCTGGAGCTGTACTGAAGCATGTCAGCAGCATATTTACCTTGTGTAATCACTGCAGCCTGAGATTCACAGTAAGTTACATAACGTGACACAGTATGTAACAGTTTATTCAGCATCTGATCCAGAATGTGCAGGCGAAGAACCTGCTTTTGCACAACTGATGTAGTTTTACATGCATGTAGAAGATGCAATATTATTGTTTTTACAGCTTGACTATCAGTGTATTTTATTTTATGGTTCATTTCTCTAACCAGTTCACTTATTTCCTTATGTGTGTACTGTCATATCTTGCTCCTCCAGTTCTGTGTTGTTATAAACGCTATTTTCCCCTATTGTCATCTTATGTGAACTCAGGGAAGACAAACTTTTAAAAGCAATCAGGGATCCAAATGACAATAAAGGGTAAAGTTCAATAGCTCTATTACATGTATTTAGGTCATCTACATTCCTACGACCACAGCCTACAGCTGAGACTTGCCATTAGGAAATCCTCAGAATTTAAAAAGTACACACAGACACAATAACCCTTTTCAATCAAGCACATTTAATCCTGTACTTGTATGTGTGAGTAAGTGAATATCAAATACACCTGCTCTAGCACAAAAAGGCTTGTTTTAATGTGACGCTGCAGCTGCTTTACCACCTCCGGCCTCCATGTCTTTGTGTGACGTCTCTCTCCATTAACACAGCTCGCCCTCCCTCTGTAATCCTTCAGTATATTGGCCTTGGGGTGTGGACAAATGCCACCTGGAGATTAGAGGAAGACCGGGCATGTAGCGGCATGTAGCATCAGAGCTAATGCTGCAGTCATTTGTTTGAATGTAAATGTTTGTACCAGGTGACTCAATTGCAACTGTCAAAGACGGAGACGCACATACCTGAGGGGGGGGTTACAGTCTTTAAAGTTAAAGAGCACAGAAAATGAGCTTATGAGTGGCCTCTGAAGGAGTTTGTCATTATGAAGTTTTATTTTCAGCTCTGCCCTCTAAGCATCACTTGCTCTGCTTAGACTTGCTAAAGTGCATTACGAGACAGTAACCCTTTGTTTAAACACCCCCTGGAGAGAAATGACTTGTGGCCATGCTTTAAAGCTGCAATAATATCCCTAAATCAAAGTGTAAAACTTCCATGGGGACATGACAACATACACAGATATGTTAAAACTGTGTGTGAAAAAGGAAGCAAGTGCTCGTCCTGAAGATGTCTACTATTCCTAAGAAGTATTTGAATCATAATATAAAAATTATATTTTTGTCCAAAATGATGGTGGAATGGATGGATGATATTGGGCAGAAACAGCCTGTACCCCAGAGTTACTGTATATTTAAATTTCTATACTTTTAAATATGTTCCAAATCTTGTCTTATTTTGAAGAGGTGCAGAGATATTTGCCTGTCAAAATCTTTCAGTGAGACTCTCTTTTAACCAATCAGTGAATTTTGTTTATGAACAGTTTCTTGCATGATTAGTAAGGTAGCAGAGCGGATTGATTTCGAGACACTAGTTTAAGTTTCATCCTGCAGCTTTAATATTACAAATGTGGAAAGTGAAGCTGTTCTGAGTGTTTACTTCTAAATTATGATATTGTTTTCCATTTAATCAAAAACAGATAAGTTAGATCATGATCATCATGTAATGTCCAAATATTTTTTTTGCAGTGCTCACTTTATAAACAACTTGACCTATAATACTCAGGTTGGTCCACCAGTATCTGAATGGACCTCCACTAATTTCACAGGCAAGTTTGTAAAATGCTAAATCCCACAACTAAGATAAATTCTTCAAGGTCATCAGTTACAGTCGGAAACATTTGTGCTCACCCACTCTTAATTACCTGTTTTGGGATCAACGTCGAAGTACGTCCGGTGAGATTCCAGCATCTGGAAGGAAAGCTTCCCCTCAGAGGACGTGTCCACATCTTTGGCCGACACTTGGACAACAGACTTAACCTTGTCCATGTTCTCTGGAACCGATGCAAAATACACCGGCTGAGAAAGTTCTGGAGCATTATCATTAATGTCCAGGACCTCCAGGTAGACGTGAGTCCAGGAGAACAGGGGCTCAGTCCCCAGGTCAGTGGCGTAGACAGAAAGCCAGTAGTGAGGAACAGTCTCACGGTCCAACGTCTCTGTTGTACAAATCACACCTGAAAGGGTCGGAATCAGTACCAATTATTCAAATAAATCACTTGTTTTCTCAACAACACAACTTTCAAACCTTCTCAGTATAATTAATTTACACATTAATAGATGTAACCTCCCCCCAGAGAAAACATCAGAAATCATGCTCTTATCTAGTTTATGCCCATTTCCATTTTTAAAAGTCTGAACTGGTGCCCGAAGGTGTGTTGAGAAACTTCTAGCATTCTCTGCTCAGCAGCAAGAGTGACAGATTTTTGCTGTCAAAACATACTCCAGGTTTTCACTGTACATAGAGAACTGAATACCACTGACTAGTTATGATATGCTGGGGGTCTAAAAACAAGGGGAATTCACTGTTCTGCATAGTTTACTGTAGAAGCATTTTAAACCTGGATACCCTAAGGGAGAGCTCAAAAACCAGAAACACATAAGGAGATATATTTCAGTATAGTTCAAACTGTATTTGCACTCATTTTATCTGAGCCTTAAGTGCAACAGCAGGCCAATGGAAATGTGCTATGATATGCTACAAGGTCACAGGGAATCCTTCGTCCTGGAATCCTAGACAAACTACCTTAATCCCCTAGAGAAAAATTCTATGCTGTACAACTATACGAATAGTTGTCTGCTTTTATCTCTGCTTCTGAGAGGCTGTGGAAAAGTACAAGGAAATGTTTTGTTTTGCTTTTTGAAGATCGTCTGTGGACCATGACATTCTAACACCATGAAGTGCAAAAATTTAACTAGGCCACATTCCATTTAAAGAATTTGTTGACACTATATTAGCACAGAGATGCTGCACTAGATGCTCCTCTCCTCCTTCTCTCTCTCTGTCCACTCTTATGCCATCATTGCATATTATTTTGTTTCTTCTATTTTGTACTTTGTTTCTTCTCTCTCCCCTAGTTGTGCTTCATCCTCTCTCCCTCTCTCTCTCTCTCTGTATCTTTCTGCAGGTGTCCTCGACCTTGGAGCTGTAGTTACTGGTCCTACCAACCTGCCC
>JAUMHL010000002.1:22579847-22610781 GCA_032362345.1 Sandelia bainsii | reverse complement strand
TTCTACAATATTCTGTATATATTTATATAATGTGTAAGGTCTTAAACCATACACTGTAAAGTGCCTTGAGATGACTTATGTTGTGATTTGGCGCATTATAAATAAAGTTGAGTTGAATTGAATTGAACTAGTATTAATCAGACTATATCAGAATGACGACCTTTGACAAAGCTGCCGCTTGTTAAAATTTCAATCAAAATCATTTGTCATCAAATACAGGAAGACCCTAAATACAGAGCACATTCAGACTTAAGGGTGACTCTTGAAAATGTAACAATTGGCAAAACAGTCCCATTAAACTTCATATAACTGATGTTTTTTGTGTGTTCCAACATATTACACGATTTTGCACAGTTGCAGATGTTAAAGTTTCCATTTTTATGAGCATTTTAAGGGCTTCAAGAATCCATGTTTGAAAGCTCCAGAAGAGCTACAAAATAATGAAAGTGGAATTCATCTTCTGAATAAGAATCTGTGGTACGATCAAAAGTTCATGAAAAGCTACTAATGCAACATGTGGTCAGTTGCTAATAAAATAAATCTACAGTATCAGATGATCTAATTAGGGGTGTAACAAAAAAAAGCCTGAGTTCAGATCATTAACTTCCTGAAGCCTGTTCTGGTCGTCGGCCACTAAGTTATGGATAGGTTTAGGACTGTCAACTCTTCAATAGCAACATAAAAACAAATCTCAGTCTTTAATTTCTACTTCTGTTAGTAGTAGAAACAGAAGTTTCTATTAGTCACCGCGGTCAGTTCTTCAATATACAGTAGTTTATGGCTGGGCTATGCAGGATGTTTCTGACTTAATTCAAAGGAATTATGTTCAATCCTTGAGTGGATCAAAGTATTTTGCCATTTTCAGCCTCTACCACCATTACTGCAAAACAAAACTTACCCGTTTCCTCATCAATGGTGAACACTCCAAGACCAGAGCCTTCATAGATGTGGTACCTCACAACTCCATCTCTACCAAAATCCTTGTCTGAAGCAGTAAGCATCACCACAGATGTCCCCACCGCTGCATCCTCAACCACTCCAGCTTCATACACAAACTCTGAGAACACAGGTCTGTGGAGGTTCTCATTGACATCCAGAACCTGAATCTCCACATAGCAGGAGGATGAGAGGGAGCGAGGGAGTCCGTGATCAACAGCTCGGACGGTGAGGTTGTAAGATGGTCGCCTTTCAAAGTCTAGCTCTCTTTCAAGGGTCAAGGCACCCGTGGAGGAGTCAAGGTGAAAGATTCCACCCTCTGTGTTCTTGAGGTTGTAAGTGACGAGGCCCCCGCTGCCCAGATCCAAGTCAATGCTCTCCACCCACACGAGGAGGGTGCCAACAGGAACGTCTTCTGGGACTTTTATTTTGTAAACCTTTGGTACAAATTTGGGTGGATTGTCATTTATGTCCTGTAAAACCACCACAAGGTCAACCACGGAGAGCAACTGAGGGCCGAGTTTGCTCTGGTCTCTTGCTTCAATCTGAAGGTCATGCCTGGGTGAGGTCTCTCGATCCAAACGACCTGTCACAGCCACCTCACCGGTCAGTTCATCAATTCTGAACATGTCGGTAGACATCAGTAAGGAGTACTGGACATTACCACTCGTATCTGCATCAAGATCAACTGCGCGAGCTGTAAAAATAATTGAGTCCATCTCAGTGTTTTCAGGCACACGTATCACATATCTGGGCTGATCAAAAACCGGGGGGCTGTCATTGACATCCATGACATTCACTGCGATGAATTTCCATGCAGATGTTTGTGGTACTCCCAAATCATAAACGGTGATATTCAAAATGTAGAACTCCTTGCTTTCCCTGTCTAATGGGCAAACCAACCTAAGATCACTAGTGAAAGTGTCAATGGAAAAACAGCCATCCTCATTCCCACTTGATATCGCATACACAAGCTTACTGTTAAACCCAGTATCATTGTCTGTTGCCTTGAACTGAAGAATGGTGGACTTCAATGAATGGTTCTCAACAACGTCAATGGAGCCAGGAATGCTCAGATCAAATTTGGGAGAATGTTGGTTGGTGATGTGCACATCAGAGAACGTGTCTTCATCTTGACTGGTTAAAATTGGTTTGATTGACTCTATTAATTTATCAGTCAGTTGTTTGAGAATGCCTGTTTCTTGGCAGTGGAGTGTGGCATCGTTACCTCTGTTAGTGACCATTATCCTCACAACAGAAGCTTCGGAGTGATGTTTGCCATCAGCGGCTACAACTCTCAACGTGAATGAGCCTGCTCGCAGGGGAATCGGTTGCTTGAGGGTGATGGCTCCTGACATTGAGTCAATACCAAACACTTGTAGATCATTTCCATTCTCTATGACATACCTCAGCTGCTGCAGCTCATCTACATCAATGGCTGACAGTTCAGCAACTGTGTGGCCCACAGGTAAATCTAGAGGGACAGTGGCATTGCAGCCAACCCTCTCAAAAAGAGGGATGTTATCATTGATGTTATTTAGGGTTATTGTCACCGGGCATTCTCTGACTTGACTAAAAGGGCTGCCGCTGTCAGAGGCCCAAACTCTCAGGTGGTACAGCCGTTTCGTCAGCTCGTAGTCCAAGTGTTCGGAGGTTGAGATAACACCTGTGAATGGATCTATCGTGAAAGGTAAGGGCCCAGAATTTGCAATAGTGTAAGTAACAAAGCCATTTCTTCCTTTATCTGGGTCTGTGGCTGCTACTTTCAAAACACTGCTGCCAACAGGGGTGTTTTCATCCAGTGTGGCCTGATAAGATGTGTGTGTGAACTGTGGGCTGTTGTCATTTTCATCAATTATCTCAACCACTATGTGAGTCTCAGCTTCACCATGATTGGCCACTACATCAAACTCATATCTATTTTTCCTCTCATAGTCAAAGACTGCCGTGGTTATAACAATTCCCGTTTTGGGATTAATCCTGAAATTAGAGCTGTCTGGATTATTTTTGATAGCAAATGTAACATTATAGGGAACTGGCGTGACAGAAACTTTAACTACATGACTTTTAGGAGGTGAAAACTCACTCAGTGTGACAATGTAGGTGTCTTCCAAAAATGCCAATGGGCTGTAATGAGAGGCTGGAATGTGTATGTGTGTAATTGGAGAGAGTAAACTTGGGAAACTCCTGTCTTTAGCTTGAAGGGACAGATTCAGCCCAAAAGGAGTTTCAGACCAGATAATCCTCTTCGTAGGGATCACTTGGAAGTCACTGCCCTGAACACCTAAGGGGATTATCTCAAAATGCTTGTGGGGATCCCCTGCAACAATATTAAGGGATTCCACAGGCTTAACTCCTGCCTCCACGTGGACATTGATAGTTATTTTTCCATCTGTAGAGACTGTAGGCTTGAGAGGAGGTGTGATAATTGGTGAGCCTGTAGACATCTTTTGTACATGTACTGTGACTCTGGCAACATTACCGAATTTTTGCACACCAGATATCTTCTTCGTCCTGTCCTCAGCTAAAATAGTAAGGTCGTATCTCTCTGACTGTGTCTGATTGAGCTTCTTGACGAGGCTGACTGTGCCTGTGAAAGGGTCGACAACAAAGGGATGGGCTCTGCTGGTGAAAGAGTAATAAAACTCAGCGTTGCTCCCAACATCTGCATCTGTAGCACTAACTCTGACCACACTTGACCTGAGTGGAGTGTCCTCTCTAATAGCCACGTTGTATGAGGCAGGATAGAAAAGAGGCTTTAGGTCATTGGTGTCAAGCACCTGGACAAAAACCTTTGTCTTTGTCTGGAAGTCAAAAGTGCTTTCAGTTGCTTCCACAGTTAGAGTGTAAGTGTCTCTGACCTCCCTGTTAAGGAGAGCCGAGTTACTGCTGCGAGTTTTGATCCTGAGGAAGCAGAAATCCCCAACGTTTACTGCCTCTGCTTGGAAAAGGTCGTCGTCGTCGCCTGAGACAACATCGTATTTGATTTGCCACAACAGATCCGTCACTTCAATGCCCATCTTCACTGATGTCTCAATGTACGTCCGAGGCGCAGAGTTCTCGTTGATGGTGGCATTGTAGAGATGGTGTGTGAACCTCAGCGGTGAGCTGTCTTTTCCTCTTCCCATATTCCCCTGAAATCTCGCCACGTGCAAGAGGACTACTGCTAGAGTAAAGAGGGTTTTTCCTGAAGTTGCCATCTTTATTACCACCAAGACCCTCAGACCTGTTAAAAGGGAAGAAAAAAAAAGATGATGAGAAAGATTTACAGCAACTTTCATCAAAATTTTAATTTTTAGGCTTTTATATTTATAGTTTGATCACTTAGTATCATGCAGATGACAGTGGGTGGTTCAGTCCATGTCCATGTGTAAACATCTTCATGAGTCCTGTATTTTTTTCTGGTTTAGTGTCATTTGGGTTCAGTGATGAGAAAACTGTTTTGTCATCTTCCCATGAACTGCATTTCAACCAAATCTGTATCTGAATCCATGTTTTGCATACTTTTGGCCTATCTACAATGGTATAACTGATATGGTTATCGAAATCTCTACAAACTTTACTTTCATTTAAACTTAGAATTTTGCATGGCTATCCTGTTATGACAGTGAAAAAGCAAGGAGTGGAGTGATGAGTGAGATGTGAAAAAAGTAGAACTAAGGTCACTAAGGTTGTTTTTTTCTTTTGAAGAAACTGGATTTAAGACCTGCTGATACCCTGAAAGGGGCATTAGTGTGCACACTTTGCATGTTGATTTTATGTTCATTAATAGAAAATTAAAACAAAATGTTCACAGGAAACATGGAAATACATGAGGTGCACAGTCACATCATGCCAGCTCGTATTTCAACACTTAGAGCTGATGTAATTCAGAACACTTTGGCCTTCACTGCCCCTGTGAAAGCCCATCCAATGTGCTGCTCCCTGAGATCAGAGATAAAAAGATCTGTCACTTCATTCGTCCCCTTTCACTACCCTGCATTCAAGCTTGTACAAGTAGTATTACAAAAGAAAATCAAAACCACTTGATCTCATTTTTAGGTCCAATGTCTAAACAAGCAAAGCAAAAATGTCTTGATATTGCACCACAAGGTTGTGAATACCAGATTCATACAGTAACAAACAATTTAGATGGGCTCATCAAAACAAGTCTCCCCAGGTATAAGATGTACTGAACATTCAGGTCTGTGTTTCCAGGTCGACTGGTGCTGGAAGCGTCAGCGAAGGGTGACAGGTATGTGGGTTTTTATCTACAGTCTCTTGGTGACAGATAATCTGATAACTACACTCACGGTCACTGTTTGGGCTTCGAAAAACATTTAAAGGCATTTTACCATCTAGCCAGATTTTTTGCAGTTTATTTTATTTTTCACATCTGCAATTGGGATTTTAAATAGATTTTAGTGTAATTTTGCATGCAGTGAGTTGGCACTTAGGTTTAGGTATAGGGCACATTCCACCCTGTGGAAAGAAATCTTTCTAAATTTAGCAGCACACTCCAGGTCACACTCTGCATAAAAAAAGAAACATTTTTCTTAGCACAGACAATCATTTTTTATATTTGTGGCTTTCCTCAATGTTGAAGCACATGTGTGAGTCTCATAAATATTGAATCAGTCATCAGTTTCAATTATTTCAACACAGCAAGAAATTTTTTTTTCAATTAATTTAACAAATTCAGATTACAGTTACAGCTACAAAAACGTTAGCTAGAGTTTAATTTAGGTCCTCAAAACCTGACAATGAACTGATGTGAACTGCTAAATGGTTTGTTACAGTATCTGCACTGCACAGATACAGATTAGGATTTATACATGTAGATGAATTATTTTAATGCACACAGGCACACAAGAGTATTTCTAACTTAGTTTTTTAGTTGTTTCTGCTTTACTAATGGTTCATTTGATCCACGCAGGCCTCTCACCTGGATATCACCTAACACTGTCTTTGCAGAAAGTAAGACTTTTACATGAGCTGTGTAAACAAGTCAGCAGTCAGAGAGCATCAAACATGATAAAAGCTAATGTCAAGATGACAAGATAATGGCAATGCAGAAACTAGTTACATTTGTCCTTGTGAGGGGGTTTGTGCATCTTCATCTTTTGCATAAAATGGCAATATGATCTCTTAAAAAAAAGGTAATCCATTAAAAGTAGATCTGCCAGTAGATCACCTGGGAACACTTGTACCATTGAAAGAAATTGCAGATCACCCAGTGCTCTCTGTAATATGTGAAGGTATTTAGCATCCACCACTCTTAAACAACACCATACCTCAGTGATTAAATACAAATATTTCCACTTTTACTGTAGTGTTTCCTCTCGACTCACAGATGAAGTTAAATCAGCGGTATGGCTTTTGGTGAACTGCCAGAGGAGGGAGATATAAGTGGGATACAAGGACGATTTATACTGACTGAAAAACACAGAAATATAATGAATTTAATCTGAATCTAATGACCGCTGTGCCAGACATGTAATGAAACCCACAAATCAGCATGACTTGCCTCAGTAATACTCATGCTATGCATACGCTGCGCAAGTGCAGCTTTGTACTGCATGTTGTCTGAGCGAACATAACTATTGATTTTCTTCTCCTGAACTGAAACTTTTTCTCCACAGTTTGTCACCACTATGCCTGACAAGTTAAATTTAACACTGCTGTGAATTGTTGGTGCTTGTTGAAAAGATTATGATGATTCTGTTGCAAACTAATATGTCACTTAAATGAAACTCAATTTGTGACTAAAAGAAACACTCATGTTTTCATCCAAACATCCATGGCTGTAGGGTAGAAACCTTAGGTCGCTACTGCTGCTGAGGTCAGTGAGCCAACACGTACACATAACACACCATCTCAAATCACTCCCTCGCTCTATAGCATACACACACACGCCCTCCCTTCCTCCCAGTGTGTGTTGCAGGTATAGACCTGTAGCCACATGTTCAGCTCCAGCTTCCTGGATCACATTTCGCCACCACCCATATGACTTGCAGTACAGACAGAACAGTACCTGCAGCTTTTTGTTTTCCATTCCTCGCTACTACCTCAGTCTGTTAGAGTGAAGCTGACAGAGTCGTCATTCTCTGCTGGAAGCTCAACTATGTGGAAATCTGCTCCAGACCCACACAGTTCTCAACATAAATCAGGTTTTTGTGTTTCTTGTTTGCCGACTATCTGCTGCAGGCAGAGGCCATGAGAAATACTTCAAATCACTTCTCAATATGGGGGATGTTATCAGCCAATATTGAAATACCAGACATGATATTCATTCAGTCTTTATTGTGCCTGTTTTTTGTTAGCTTTTTAAAGTCATTATCCTTCTAACTTGGCACCTAAAGAGGTCATATTATGCATTTTGTGGTTTGAGGTTACATATATACTATTATGAAGCTGGATGCTTCACAATAATATAACATTTTTTTGTTATATATTAACTGATGACTAGGTACTGAGAGGTACTGAGAATCTCGATAGTTCAGTGATAATTGCTGCCAACTAGACACATACATAAAAAATGTTTTTGCAGATGATTCTGTTTTCTTTATAACATTTTCTTAAAACTAGATTAAAAAATAAAACAAAAAAATCGCAACATCTTGCTTACAGTATCAATATACTGCAATACACTGAATATTAAACCCTGTATCATATCGCCAGACCCTTGCCAATACACCCATGTTTATTTGTATTCGTTTACAAGCCAGTCTTGCCCTGTCCAGTACGACCGCAACATTAACGTATCGCTGGCTAAAGCAGACAATATGGCATCTATGTATGTGTATGGATGTTGTGTCCATGTGTATCCATGTTGTACAGTGTGGCTGCAATAAAAATCTCACAGACTGTAGGCGCCTTTAGCCAGGATTTACATTTCTCTGCTTTTACTACTTGGGAATTTGTTTACATTTGAAAATGTAAACCGTACAAATTGATAGTATCTCATAGGGAGACAGAGTGTGAACAACACACTCGTCTCTTTAGCATTTACTCTGTATGCGTTTGTCTTTTTACGATGAAGGCACAGTTTTTCCACACAATACTTTTAACCACACAGGACATTTTACTCAATTTAAAGGCAGTCATCCATTTCCTGCGCGATGACTATTGCAACACAGACAAGTTGAATCGTGGATCCATATTGCTGCCAATCTGGCTTTGTCAACCCCAGGCGTGTTTTGTAATGGGAGGGTGTGGAACGTGGTTTGATCTTAAAGAGCCAACAGTACACAGCAGGCGCTGCCAGGCCCAGTGGCTTACAGGCAATTATCTCCATGTGTTTGTACAAAAGGTTCTTCGCCTGTTAATTGTGGTAAATTACTAATAGTAGAAAGTGGTCTTATAAGGGAATTAAATTATTCCAGAGTTTTCTCTTTTTCCACTGAAAACTACACAGCACTACTCCCCCCGATTGTTCTTCTAACTGCATTCATCGCATTAGTCTGTTTCCTGGTTTTTGTGAAGTGATTAAACCCCCATTCTCTGAAAGAAAGGAAAGAAGAGAGGTGTTGGGATTGAAGTGAAATACAATACGAGTAATCACATCAAGGTGCTGTTCTGGATGTGGGTGTTTCAAAGGAATCGCACAAAAACAGACAGACCAAGCTACCGTTGCGTAAATGAAAATACTGCTTTATCTGTCAAATAGCCTCGTGGATGCTAAACCTCTTTGCAGTAACTTCAGCTACTGAAATTAGTTTTGCACTTTACTTCAACCCCTGCTATTTTATCATTTAGGGCACCACAGTGGTGCAGTGGCACTTCGGCTCTTCATTCTCACAGCAAGAACTGTGAATGAGAGTGTGAACAGTTTTGTCTCTATGTCTCAACCCTGTGATAAACTGATGGTGCACTGATGGTCCAACATGCAGCCCACCAGCCACGCAACTCTTAAAAGGATAATCTGTAAAGATAATGGTTGAATGGACAATAACAAATAAGGAACCTGAAGGAAAAGGGCCACTCCTTCGAAGAAAGCAATGTTCATATTCTTGTCAGGAAAGACAGGTGGTGTGGATGAGGCATCGAGGCCAATTATGTCAAGGTGGAATGACCCCCTCCTCAACAGAGGAGGTGGCCTAAGGCATAAGCTATCACCAGTTTACAATGCTACCGTTACTTTCATCCCTACCCAGGTGGTATCACAGTTGTTCACACCTTGTCTCAGGTGATCCCAACGACACAAATAACGGCTAGGCGAAACGACAACACACAGGTAACCATTAAAGTGTTAACGACTTAATGACTCTGCGGAGTTTATAAGCCTGCTACTCCAGCCAGTCATAACAGATGAAGCCGTCTACAAGCGCTTAAAGCAAGTCCAGTAGCTGCTGGATGACCGATGATTGACCTTTGTGCGCAGGTTTTACACTAAAATGAACAAGGCAGTGTTAGTGGTCTAGGAACTGCTGGTGCATTGTGTCTGGGACAGAACAGAGTCAACCATGTGGCCATCAGGGGTTCAGGAATAGTACAAAGTGTAGGTCATCAACACCCCAACCTAACTACAAAAAAACAGAAACAAGGACTAGGAGAATCATTTTCACCTTCTACAATAGCCAATACTAATAGAAAAATATATTTACTGATATAGACTATGCTCTATAACAACCGAGAAAACTATCTGCTGACGAAGCCTAAGAGATATGGCTGGTTTTAATTTTCCAGTTCAACATGATGATATTTAGTTTAAGACTATTCTGTGAATGATTTGAACAGGTGCACGTTTTTAAAACATAGGGATTCATTTATGTTAATGAAGGTTTTAAGAATTATGCATTACTGATGCTTTACAGCAGGATTTGCACTCACACTACTAAAAATGTAAAAGTGTTTTTGCTAAAAAGGGGGTTTGAAGTAAAGCGTTGCTCTTTTCCCTCATTAACTGTCCTGGATGAGTCATGATGTTGTGAACATGTTTATGTTGACATCCAACTAAACTTTCTTTTGAGCCTCTTTCTAATTTGCATAATTGCAGAGTTCAGTTTCCTCCCAATCCATAAAAAACATCAACATTCATAGTTTGCATATCCTTGCTACAATCTAACACAGTAATGAGTCTGTGCTGCTGCATTAAGCCATGATGGATGGGGAAGCTTTACCTGGTGTCAGTCTATTAAGTGCTCACTCTTGTATTATGGTGAAGTTTTTGACAACAAAGCACAGGTGATGTTTCACTCCCTCTTTAAAATGGGCCAGAAATGTCAAATTTGACAATTAGGTGCTACAACAAGGTCTTGAGATAAAAGGTTCTTTCTAAAGACACTTGCTAGGTCTTTAGCATTTTAAGTGCAGTTAAAGTTTTCCGGTGTTCAGCAACAACAATCAGTGGGCCCCAGCAGAGTGTAGTCAGACAGTAGTTTTTCTAATCTTAAGTAAAAAGTAGATAGAAGATGACCTTATACTTTTAGTCAATATAAGGAGTCATCACTATATTTAATATAAAGTATACGTCCTAACCGGATGTCACACAATACAGTGTGCAACAGATTATGTTCACCATCAGAGCACTTTAACTTTTTGGATGGGACACTTGAGATGAGTATCAAGTCTGAAAAACATCCACTGGGAATTCAGTGAACCTTACTGAACCATGTTGGACTAATCAGCAAACAAAGGACTAGTATCTTCTATATTTTTACTGGTTATAAATTACTGTGCCTCAAGATTTATCAGTGTGTGTTGTTGTATCAGTCATTTCATTGCGAGTAAATCTTGCATTTCTGGGGACGTGCATGTCAGGCTACGGCACAGGATCCGCCACTATGCAGGGCCTATGGTACAGACTGGATGCAGAAGCATAAATCAAGCTTTATACAAATCCTGTGAATCTGTGTTTAAGTCTGCTGTTCCTGCCGCTTGTAATGAACTTCATAAGGAGCTTAAAATGAAGGAGAAAATAACCTTCGGTGAATTTAAAGAGACTGTAGCTTCTAGAGCACGAGAACCAATTAGTTTTTAATTGTTCACATGTGCCTTTTACTTTTGCCTATTACTATTGAACAATCATTCTACGCAGAACCAAGAAGAAGAATAAGTTATGAACTGATAGTTGATTCTGAATTGAACTGAACCGACATCAAGAATATGAATCCAATTGTGATAATTACCCTAATGATAATTGATCAGTGTTATCTTGCAAGCTTGTTGCTCTTCAAAAGTGTAGTACTTGATCAATTAATATAAGTTCAATGATGTCTATTGAAGGAGGTGAATGATTTCTGTTAAGACCTGTGTTTTTTTCCCAATATTTCATAAAATAGAAAAATCATTTCTTGTGAAGTTAGCGGGATCACTTGTTATGTAAGGAAAAGCAGGGTGCTTCCTGCAGAAAACACTGCAGGAAACCTCCTACAAAGACATCATCAACGACCTGTGATGAGACATTATAAGAAGAATACAAAAACAGCCTAAGACTCATGTTTGCAGTTACATTTTCCCCTGTTATGTGTTCCTGTTTCCAGATACCAATTAAAAATCACACAGTGGGAGGACGGAAGGGGGTCAACAGGTGGTACTAGATGGACCTGACTGAAGATTCAAGATTCAAGATTCAAGGGTGCAGCCTCCAACCTAACCTCTGTCTTGTTCACATTTTTGGAAACTTTCTCATAAAACTTACTTTTCCCCTGTATGACTGAGATCAATGCTAGATGACTCTGACCTTCGACCTAAGCACAACTGGCTGCAGTCAGCAGCAAAACCATTCTTCCGTTATTCATGCCCCTCCATGTCTTGGACTCCACTATTCATAGGACATTATTAATACATTTCAGACAACTTTAGAATCAGAATTGTAGGTTTGAGCTCACTGTACCTGCAGCACTCTCTCATTTCAAGATTTGTCTCCTCTAATCTAATCTAAATCTGGGAATTAGCTTGTTTTTGTTGCACTCTCTTCTCTACAAGCATCAGTTAAATGACTGAACATGTAACTGTTAATTCTAGCAAAATGTTCTCAGCAGCTAACGCCTTCACAGGAGTGTAATTTCAGGCCAGATCTCCTGGATTATGTTAGGGAGGAGTTACCCCCAGTCTGGAAAAGTTCAGGGTGCGGCCTCCAACCTAACCTCTCTCACACCCACAGAATGACACTGAGACACGGAGGCCTTTAAGTGGTGCTCAGTGGTTATACTGGAATGAGCTAATAGTCTTTTCCTGCTCTGGTCTTGGAGGGATTTAACCTTGTCAGGACCACAAAGCGCTCTGACGAAACTCAGAAACCTTGAGAACACAGACAGCAGACCCTGTCAGCATAATGTAATGTTTGGGGTTTGGCAGTAAACTGACCAATTTCCTCATGTCAGCAAAATTTAGATGCTTCACAATGATGATTTAACTATGTTCTATTCAAATCTGCTTTAGCATATTGTAATCAAGTATAGAGGCAACATCTGTGGACGAATAATATCCATATGAATGTAAGTTTTAATGGATAAAGTGTATTTTATGGATGATCATTTCTTTATTTCACATTGCGATACTGATTATAGGTTGCTTTACCTAATCCAACCTATTAAACACTCCAGGTGCATTTTCATTACTTGTGTCAAACATTAAATTTTTACTTGGAAATTACCTGTAAAGCACGTTGACTGGCACTAACCTGTAAGAAAGGTGCTACACAACTTCCTTTTTCTTTATCGTGGTATTGCAAACACCACATACAAGAAATCATTCTCACTGACTTGCAACATTGGACACAATGGACTCAGCTATGTTAAAGGAGAGATATCTCGTTATTCTGTAAACAGGGAATGTACGTACAGACAGGAGACAAATTAAAGTAAAAACCTGTGTACACATAATGACTACAGATGTTTCCACATAGGTGCACTGCATGGTGCAACAAAGCAGTTAGGGATATTACAGCAGGGATGGCCATAAACACAGGTCTACAGAGGACCATATTCTCAACAAGTAGGCAAGTGAATGGTCCAGGTCTAAATGCTTAACCCCCTACAGTAAGGGGTATGTGGTGGTTCTGTAATGCTGTGGGGGTAGATTTGAAGGCATGATTTGGCTCCACTTTTCCCCTAAGAGCAGGGGTGTCAAATCCTGATCCATGAGCGCCAATGTCTCTGCACTTACAGCTTCTAATTGGCTGAACACACCTGATCCAGGTTCTCAGCACTGATCAGGACAAAGATATTTGGAAAACAAGTAGGACAGTGGACCTAAAGGACCAGGATTTGCCACTCCTGCCTTGAAAAGGAAGGGTCTGATCTGTTATTTAAATCCCTGACACAATCTGAACTGCGATTTTTGTGATCTGTTAAAGTCCTAAATGCAAATAAAGTGCATTGAAGCTGTTCTGGAGACATGATGGCCCAACATCTTACCAAAATACTTTATGTTGGTTTTTCCTTGAATTTGTCACCAGTCTGCAGAGAAGCACAATATATTTTTTATTATATAATACAAGCTTCTTAAAATCCTTTAAATGTTTGCTCTGCTTTGCTGTACTGTTACCACATCACACTGTACAACAATAGTGTCACCAATAAAAAAAATTAAGCAATGTGAGCTGTACTCTTTCGTCTCATTAAATGAGCTCCCATAAAACCGCCACATCACTTAATTCCCACAGCTTTTATATCTTCATTTTAAAAACAACTTCAAGCTCTACAACAGCAAAATGTTAATATCAGACTATAAAGTCACAGCGGTACAACGATGTAGGAAAAAAATGAGTAAAAATTCAGTGTGAAGTCACAGAAATCTGCTGGAGATGAGATTTAAAGTGAGTGTAGGAAACAAATACATCACATCTGTTTAACCCATTAACATTAAAGTTGGCTTATAAAAGTAAAAACAGCCTGAACAACTGCAATAACACATTAAACCATGTAAGACACTTCTTTAGCTCCAGTGTTACAGTAAAGTAATCGTCTATTTTGCTGTATTTTCTCCTTCCAGACTTGCAGTCTGCAGGGTTATATCACACCATATGACGGGTGCAGGGTTGAGTGGACTGGTTGGAGGGTGTCCTTTCATGTAAACTCCCCCTCCCCCTCCCCCCCAAGGGGCTACTATGGCTTCACAGCAAACAGCATAATTGCAGGGAGGGTCAGAAATTCCTGGGATGAATTCCCTGTTGGTAAACTCAGCTCTGTCAGTCATTCAGGTGGACTGATAATTTGTCTGGACCTGACTGTATCAGAGGAGTGAGGGGGGTGCATAGGTGTGTGTTAGGATTAGGGTTAATATAATTTCACTTCCCTCTCACTTTTGAAGGCGTTTCCAGTATTAACTTGCTAAATTCATTTCTTCTCTTAGTGATGTTGACTAGTTTACACTCAGTCAATGCTGGAGGCCAACAGGTCAACCAAAATGCACACAGGTAATATCCTCTCCTTTATGGTGGGTAGTTCCATCCATCATTTCAGCTAAATATCAAATTTATCTCAGCACAGTGTCATTAATTAGGCTCAGCTTTTTCCTCAGTTATACATTAGATAATTTAAAAAGCTCACAGTGCACAATGAGTTATTTGTTTGTGCTTGGCTGCAATAATTCAGCATTTCTGCAGCAACTTTAAACGTAAAAAAAAAAAACTCTTGATGGAAAAAGTTAACTGATTGAATCCTACTTTAACAAATTAGACATCATTAACAGAGATAAGACATTGCTCCAGGGTCAATTATTTGCTTATAAGGCTTCAAATTAAAGCATCAACTAAAAGTAAGAGTTTATACTGTAGCTTTAGGCAACTTTCAAGTCAAATGAGGCTCATGAAAAATAGTGAGTATTGTTTTATTATCATGTACAACTAAACCACATATGTGTTGGTTCCCTTTGTCGAAAATCGCCCTGTAACACGTGAATTTATTCAGCTCCTTGAGGAGGTTCTTGTGGACAGGCAGCTGCATTCTGGGCACCAAAGGTTAGAGGTTCATCGTCTTTTCCATGGACACTCTGACATGTGGTCAGGAGTCAGGGTAACAAGGAGTCAAACCATCCACCCTGGGGTTCGTAGACAACTTCTCTACCAACTGAGTGACAGTCGTCCCTGCTCATCAGTGCTTTAAATCTACCCATCACAAATGCCTTTATCATTGAAAAGTGACAACCTCACACTTCACAGCAACCAGCTCGTTTCATTCTACACACAGGAACTCAACTGTAGGAGATAAATTAAAGAGAAAGGAGGGGCTCAGTGACCAAAGCTTCACACGTCAGGAGCCCGACTGCATGCTTTGACATTTGCCTGCTCTTTATTTCTCCTTCCTCGCAACTGTCAGAAGTCCTTCACAAAACTCACACACACAGACACACACACACACACGAGCAGTGTTTAAAAATATATATAAGACACTAATACACTAATAGTGGTGTGAAGTGGAGTGAGGCAGCATGCATGGTGAACAAACAGGAAAACTTACCTGAGGTCTAGTTAGGTGACTCTTCTAGGAAAGCCTCTTATCTCCCCTCAAACTTTAGGAACTTTAAGAATCCTTTGATGGAACAGCCTCAGCCGGCGTAGTCTCATAGTGGTTTGATGGAAAGTCCATGAAAAAGAAAGGAAACAGTCAAAACTCACATGCATAGAGTTCTGTAGGAGTGTGTTTCAACTGCTGCCAACTTCAACCTCAGCGCCTTCACAGGCTCTGAACCAAAGTGCTACTGAGACTCCAACACTCCCCCAGGACTTCCATCTCCACCCACTTCTCACACTGTCCCTCCTCTTTCTGTGACTGACACACACACACACACACACACACACACACACCTTCTATGTGCCCAGATTGTGAGCTGTGCACCTCCACTCCAACCTCCTCCCTTGAGGCCTTTGGGTCTTGGCCAGCACTGTGTTTCCAGGGTGTGTGTGTGTGTGTGTGTGTGTGTGTGTGATGATTTGTTGATACTGTACATCTCTCTGCAATTTGTCAAGTTAAATTTGAACTGAAAAAATAAAATTGGTGTCAAGGATACAGGCGTTATTTCTCTCTCGCGTAAGCTGGATTTTTTTAGATGGTACATGAAAGCAACACTGAATTAATATATTCAAGAAGCTGTATGCAGTCAGTGCAGTATACGCCAAAAATTAAACAACGTTCTGCAGGACCAAGGTGCTACATACATACAAAACAACAATACAGGACTATTAAAAAAAACTACACCCAGCTCAACTAACTAATCTACAAACTAAACCGAAGGACTGACCTACACAGTAGGAGAGTTCAAAAGGTGCACGTGTGCTGTACAACATTTGAAGAAATTCGAATAGTAAATGCCTGTTTGCTCCAGCAGCCCATTTACTTTTCACAATAAAATATGTAATTTGTACAGGAAGTGGCTAAACTTCTTTATACAACCATACAACTTTGCTTCTGGCTTCATACAATGCAAGTAAAATGGGGAAATATTAAATGATTTTTTCATTTCTGCAGTAAGAAAATCTCCTAATTAGTAAATAAGGTTCTCAAATGGCAACTCTGAACCAGACCCTACATTAATTCAAATAAAACAAACTATAAAAAAGTCTGTGATCTCTGAGGGCAACGGGCAGATACATTCCCACTTACCCTGGTGATATGTGGCTCTACAGATCATGTTTGTCACACGCTTCAGTTCATTTGTTTATCTCTCATGGGGCTATTTGACCTGATTAGCAATGTAAAACACACAAACACACACACAAGCATACAGTATATCGACACAGGGAAAGAAATTTTAAAAATGTGTGAAAAATGACAAAAAACGTACTCAAAGTGCAAAAGGTGTCTTCACTTTTTTTTCTACTGGCAGTAGCAGCTGGTCTGAGATAAAAGTTCAAGTTAGAGTCATTACTCTTTTGATTATGGCCCCCAGCAATACAGCATGATAATATTTTCAGTGCATGATGAAGCTTGAGGTGAACACGTTAGCCTCCAGTTTTTCTTCTGCCTCGTGCTAACACTGACACAATCATGACGTAGGCCGTAAAAGCGTCTATAAACGCGTAACCAGGCTTCTAATCAGCTGAAGGACAAAGGCTCCAGACAGGGCAATGACTCCAGATGAACTAACACAAAGTGGATGTAAAAGTCTAAATTAGTCACTTTCCATCTTATTTTTTTTTTTATCAGACAGTTTGTACATAGGTAATTCAATGTGTCATAATCCCAAAATAAGTCAGAGGTCGAGGAGAAATGAGATTACGCATCTCCTTCCCAGTAACCAGCTTTCTTTTAGTGCACAGAAACTGAGCAACCTCGCTCCCTAACTGCATGTAAACACAGTTAGTGTCCCAGTTTCATAGATTTCACTACAGACAGGTTATTTATTAGAAACCTGTGAAGCACTATGACAAGTACGGCTGCAACTAACACTTGTTATATTTTTCAACAAAGTAAGTCATTCTTTATTATATAAAATTTCAGAAAATAGTGTAAAATGCTTCAATGACAATCACAATCAAACTGCAACCAGAAAAAGCTTTTGCTTGATAATCGACTAATAATTTAACTTATGATTTCACCTATAACAAAAGCACCTTTACAGTAGATAGAGATTTGATTATATTTTGCATCTAATTTGTTAATTAACCGACAGCCTTAAACCTTTGCCTTGTTGCTTTGCTGACCCGTTCGGGTGTAACCCAGCAGTAATTAACAGCCAGCTTTCTTCAAACCATCGCGGTCTGACAGACACTGGTAATTAACTGTGACGGTTTATAGCTGCAGCAGAAACGCAACAGGCTTTGTGTTGCTATTGTGTAAACACTACAAATAAACTCACTACATACAGCTGCATAACCCCTGGCCGTGGGCCATAAATGTGGTTGGAACAAGAAGGAACAATAAAAAAAGAGAATAGGATGGGTGGTGCTTGTGTTAATTAATCTATAGTATGTGAATAAAACTTGTTAAAAAGATATTAGGTCAATTATTTCTTATCATGATTTAAATCGGAAACAAAAGTCACTGAAACCTGCAGCACAGCATTTGGTGGCATGTTGGAGTCGAAACTCTGAAAGCCACAGTTGATAATTGTTTAAGTAAGACAGCAGATTAGAGCAGAGATCCAGCTCAAAGGTTTCATAAAGAGGTAATTCATCCTCATTGTAAACACTGGAATAATCACACGGCTTTGGTTTGTGTCTTCCATCACTGAGCAGGGAGAATTTCACAAAGCTCGCTTTGTAAATTGTTGTGCGACTAGACTTCTTTAATACCACGTATGTTTATACCAGATGTCCCTTGAAGGAATAGTAAATTTCTTAATTCTTAAGAGACCTGGCAGACCATACAGCATAGGCTTTATTTGCTGTATGTGGACTTTAACAACAACATCTAATCCATTATCTCAAATACAAATCTGCCACATGGGACTTTACACAGCTACGACACCTTCTGTCCTTAGACCCTCAACCTGAAAACGGACAAACGATTCCTGAAATGGAAGAATCCTCAGGAAGTGCAACAAAAGAAAACATCCAAATGGAGCAGAAATGAAACCATAGTTAATGTTGCTGTTAATCTATAGTAGCGACTTGGTAATAAGTAAACATTCAAAACTATACACACCCAAGCTTTGAATATACAATAGCCAATTAACTTAATTAGTTGCAAAATGTTCTTCAGCCGCGACAGTAGTGCAGTAGGTAGGGCGGTCGGCAATTGCTAACTGTCTAAGAACCCCAAGGTTGGTGGTTTGCATCCTGGTCCCAAGCCCGAATAAACGGAGAGGGTTGTGTCAGGAAGGGCAGCCGGGGTAAAATCCTTGCCAAATCAAATATGTGGAGCTGTGGCGACCCTGAAAGGGAGAAGCCGAATTAAACTTTATGGAATTGTCAAAACTGGTGCACCTAAAAATGTGTGTTTAACACTGTGAGAGTCATAAGTTCACATTTCACTAGCGTTGTATAGGCATTCTGGGAAAGATAGGAGCAGACGTAAAAACAGATTAGTAGATTTCTGCAGGCAACAGAAATCAGAATTTTGGCTGCTTAAAATTTTGCAATGTCCCTTTAAAGCTGGAACAGAAGGTGAGCAGAAGCTTCCCGGAGGCTCCATGTCCTGTATTTCCAGGCCAAGGTAGGAGGACCTGATGATACAGAGAAGGAGAGAGAGGAATAAAGAACACATGGACCTGTGAAGAGAGATAAAAATGGGGGTGGGGGGATATAAGAGGTGTGAGGGGTGATGGGGGAAGAAAAGATGAATAGAAAAAAGAAAGGTAAAGAGGTAGAGAGGATTATAGGGGAGGAGAAATCAACATGTCAAAGGAGGGAGGTGATAGAAGAAGGATCAGAAAAGATGCTGATGGGTAAAGAGTGATGAGGGACGAGAAGAAAAAGAAATCAGTCGAATGAATGAAATATTTGAATTATAACAGAAAGAGATGGAAAAAGAGGTAGAGAGGATGGTGAAAAGGTGGAGAGATGGAGGGGGAGACAGATGAACAGAGAGAGGAGAAAGGAGGGAGGTCTGGTCCAGAAATAAACACCAACAGAAGGTGGGCATGAAGCCACCGGCAGCAGGTGAACCTGAGCAAAGAGCAGGAGCGCCTGGAGGAAATGAAAGCTAAAATCCACCGTATGTAACCCGCTGCCGTCTCACGCTGTTCAGTCCACACCGCCCAGCATTTGTATCACACGCAGCTGATGATTCTGTGCTGACAGAACAGAATGTCTTAACCTTATACTCGTCAAATGTCAGATTTTTGTGGTTGTCTGAGAATCAAAGTCACTTCATCATTTTTCAGCATAGAAATGGAATCAAATGAAGAGGAAATGCAGACAGATTTCCTCATACAGATAAAGGAAACAGACTTGGGCCCATATTTATGTAAGCAGAGAAACTCTGAACATTTTTAGTGCTGCGTGTTTGGTTCCTCTTCCTAGGGTTACAAAAATAACACGTTTTAATCACCTTTCTTAATCTGTACTGTCTGAGCTGTCCTAACCTGTCAGGACAAACATGTTCACAACCTTTTCTTCGACAACATAAACAAAACGAAGCTCAACAAAGTAAATGTAGAAAATGAGGTTTTGTCGTCTCTGAACATAAAATAAAAGTATTCGACGGACAAATAGAAAAAAAAATAAGGCCAGTGGAATCAAACACTGTACCTCTTGATTTGTAAAACAAATGCCCAAAACATCTCTTCTTCAGAATTGGTCCGACCTTAATAATAATTTATGGACTAAATAATGTATTACCAATTTATACCCTTCAGCTATTGAATTGTGCTTAAAAACATAATTTAAGTGCAACAGGACCCTCTCAACTTGCTTAAAGTGACTACTCTTTAGGTTTTAAACATGCTCAGGTGGTACAGTTAACTTAATAGAATGCATGTTAAATCTAAAACCTATAACATGCTTGTTGGTACCACCACCACCTATTTAAGGTGATCTAAACTCTGTACCGTCTCTGAACGTACCAAAGCTATGTTGCAGGAGAAGCTGCTAATGTTACAATGGCTAATGCAAAACATGCCTTACAGCGCAACATTAATGGAGACATACATTCATAGTTTTATAGGCCTGTGTGTGCATAAACAGATTACAACTTACAATTGTGGTGACTCTTGTTCCAACCTTAATGTCCATTCATTTTGCCTCCTATAAATGTCACAAAGCCTCAAAGACAGTGAAGGCTGTCAAAAAGTAAAATGACACACACAGTTTTGACAGATATTGTCTAAAAATAAAACCAATTAGTTTGCTGCTGCTTTTCAATAAAGCAAAACTATTTCTTAATCAATTACCCAATCACTGAAATAATGGACATAATACTCGATTACCAAAATAATCGATAGCTGCAGCCCTAGTCATGAATTTCAGCGTTTGTCAAGTGACAACAAAAAGTAACTACTTTTCTAACAATCAGTCCTCTGCAGATTGTGAATCATGCACATTCAATAGGTATCAAAATATTTTGGGATCAACTTGCAGTTTGTTTATCGTGATCTGTGTTTATCCCTAAGGCTTAAGTACATAGCACTTGATGAGCAGCTATGATAATTTGTTAAAAACGCTATGATAGATGACCCAGTAGGAACATAAGGCATGTACAGTCCTTCAGAATGACAGGAATGACAAACCTTTTGTTTGTTTTTTAAATGTGGCAGGAGCTGATCCTCTAAACTGTTGTCGGCGCGAGTGCACCATCATCTCTCAGTTCATCAGTTCAACTAGCTACTGTTCGTGTTAAACCCTGTCACCTCCAGATCGACAGATAGTTAAAGTAGAACTGTTGTCACATGAAACACGACAAGCTTGCATGTTCAAGCTGCAAGGTCCTCGAATACTCAGCTGCCTGTTTTTCAAAATGTGTCAATACGTCTGTCAACAAGTTCACTTATTGGCTCTTTCTGTTTGAAGACGCCGACAAGGAATTTGGGGTTGGGAGAAGGAGAGAGGCCACAGGAGGAAATAAGGATTTAATCACACATATACACACACACACACACACACACACTTTACCCTAATTAATCAGTATAGGCAGTGGAAAGCAAATCACCAAAAATCTACTGTATTTCAAAGGTCTCAGAGTTTGATGCCTGAAGCCTTTTCTCCATTTTCCCCCTTCAGGAGTTGATGTTGATAGTTTTGATGGTATATGTCATATATACCAACAGATGTCACAGGAATTAAACTGTGCGATTCTACTGTAAACTCCCATAAGAGGCAGATTGATAACGATCACTGAATTCCACAGCACCTACAGCCTATCACGATATTCATGGTTTGTGAGTTTGTGAGCCTTTTTGTGAGCCACTGTGCAAATAAACTAAAGATCATATACAACAAAAAAGATAAGCCACTGAATAACTGGAGCAAATGTTTTGAAGAGGTCATACTATGCTTTTCGTGTTCTGACATTACATTTTGTAAAGTTGGTTACCCATGTCACACACAGTCAGGAGCCCAAAGCTTGAGGTGAATGTGTGTTTGCATGCTGGCTGGTAGTAAAATGCCCACGTTTCAGTTTGAGCAATTTGCTCTGTTTCAGGAGTTCTTCCAAAATCCTGCATCAGTTGACGCTGTCCTTCGACTGCTTGTGCAGAAAATGTTTTTGTCGGCTACGAAGGAAAATGAACTTGAACCATGAAAACAATAATGATACATTTAACGTACCAGACTTTGAGCAATGTTCATCTGGATTTGCTGCTAGGTTGTTTCTATCTCGATCAAAGACTCATCTTCCATGAACATTTTAAGGTTAAATTTTAAAACGTAATTTATTCTTAAAGAATAAATTACGTTTTAACTTTTTTCGGTTATTTATTTATTAGTAAGTTCTGCTGCTGCTGCTCCCTGTTTGGGGTCGCCACAGCGGATCACTCCGCATGTTGTTTTGGCAAGGATTTTACGCCGGATGCTCTTTCTGACGCAACCTTCCGCACAGGGTTTCAAACCAGCACTAGGGAAGGACCAGGACACGACAGTTGACAGTTGCCAACTGCTCTAATCACTGCGCTATTTATTCATTTTAGGTTTTTATTTTTCAATAAAATTTAATCTGTTCTGTTAATCTTTTTTTTCTACTGTTTGAAATCTGTAAATTGTTCAGCAACTTCAGTTGTTTTTAAATGTGCTATACTAGTAAAGTTAATTTGATTTGAAGGATGGTGCTGTTCCAACTAGCACAAGTCCACAAGATGGCCAATCAGAACAGGAGCCTTTTTAGTCTCAAGGCCACAGGAGCTGTTGCATAAAGAGGCATTATAACACGTATTTGCACTTTTTAACCTTGAACATCATAATCCTCAACATATCAATGAAGCCCCAGGAGAGAAAAAAAAGCCATAAAACCAACAAAAAAGTCTCAACACTACTCCGTACAGTGGCCAGTGTTTGCCTCTCATTTATTTTACCTTCCCCACTCTGTGAAGGTTGTGAGATAACAACTTCTATTAGGATAGTTTTGATTTACAGTTTGTACCACCTCACTTAATGCTTGCCTTGACTGGCTGGCTGATAAAGATCATATAGGCAACAGCAGGGTGAAGTGTTCTCCCAGCATGAAGGGATAGAGGAAGTTCTCTGATAGGCCACCATCCATTCACTGAATTGTAGAAGAGATGGGGGTATTCATTAGGTGAATTATCAGTTAATATAACCCGTGGAGCCCCCAGCCCTCCACTAAGAGAGTAGGGCAGTGTGTGGTGTACTACCTGAGAGGCATAGGTCAGCCTTAACCTGCTTCTACTTGAACATCCTGAGTGTACAGTAAAAATTGAAGGTTATCAGACAAGGTTTCTAACTATTTGACCAACTCAGAGCTTTTCACATTGTGTTATGGCAGTTGGACAGTTTCAATCAAACTTTATTTGTATAGCACCTTTTGCACAAGTTCATGCAATTCAAAGTGGTTCCCAGATGGCTGACAAGCCTAAAAAACAAACTAACAAAAAAAACAACCAATGCACAAAAATAAAGTACATAAAGAATGTAATAGAAATAAATCAATAAAATAGATTCAATAATAATAGAAAGGAAGGTTTTAAGCTTAAGTTTGAAAACATCAACATCCTCTGTAGTTCTCAGGTCCTCAGGCAGACTGTTCCATAATATGTCTAAAGGTGCAGGAGACATGTCAAAATTGGAGACATCACTGTACTTTTGTACCTTGTAAACATAATTTAGATGACGACTATGAGGTTAAAGATAACAACCAACTATCAAAGTATCCATGTTAACACCTTTGTCAGACTCCACTAAAATCAGCACAGCTTCTACCACTCCTACACCCAATATACAAGGGTGTCGGAGATGCTTCAGGCATCTCCTCTGCTGTAAACGAAAGTCACATATGAACTCTGCACAATGTCTGGAGAATCAGGTGTGAACATTGACCAGGGCTACGCTGTCACACAACAGGAGACTGTGCATGTCAGACGCGTTCTCATCTGGGGAAATAGTCTTGTTTGGTTTCAGCTAGGGGTGGTCTGTGGTCTGTGAGTAGAGTGTGCAGGATGCACGACATGACACAAAGACAGATTTCTGTCCTCACCTACAGAACCTCTAGAGAACTTCAGGGTTCCAGTGCATGTCTGAAAACAGCTCTTCTGTCTAAACCCACTGGGTCAACAAACTGTGATGCCATCTTCATTACCGTTACATCCATTGCCAGGAGGCCTACAGTGCATCATCTAACACATCAGGTTAATGTCAAACACTTTGATAACTGTAGACAGTGTTTAGCCTACTGTAATGCCTTTATACGAGGGATATGCTGAATTTCATAATGACATTGAGTCAAGGACACTGACATTTTGTCAATATATTGTATGTCCCTGGTTAATTCCAGCCCCTACTGGGTCAGTTCCTAACTTCATAACGAGGGGAGGGAATGGAGTATCTCTGTATGGGCAAATCACATCGTATCATTATCAGCATTAGCCCCACCCCAGCCCCCTTCTCCTAATGTCCTGTCCATCCATTGATTGATTCAATCTTTCATCATCCAAGTCCTCAGCTGCAACATGATACCTAAAGCACCACGTTTACAGAAAGAAGGAATGAGTCAGGAAACAACTAAAGGTGGAGAAGAGAATGAAAGACTGACTGACAGAGGCATGCTGGGACAGATCACAAGCTGTTGCCCCAGAGAGAAACACTGTTGCTGTGAGGGCTACAGTAGGGGAAAGGTTACAGCCTGAAAGGAAGTAAGATTTTCAGCAGTGAAAATATTCTGATTTATAAATTCAGTATTACTACATGCACCAGTGCTGACACATACACTCATGCACAAACCTAATAACTAGGGGTGTACCAATGCACCACGGCATGATATTTCGCAAAAATGTGATGATACACATCATTAGAGTGGAATACCACAACGCCCCGAACTTGCAGTTACAATTTTTTAACCCAACACTAGATCAAACACATTTTCTTCCCTGACGACCCTGGTGTTAAGAAATGCAAATGAAGGAGCAGAAGAAGGTCGCTCAAAGTTTGGCAAGAAAGTGGAGACACAGTTGTTGGCCAGAGATTTTTTTCCTGTCTGTGCGCGATGGCTTACACGACAGCTAACACCACTAACATGCTACATAATCTATGACAGCATCATAAGGGTAGGTTGCAATCGCTACCACCTGTTAAATTGTCCAAAGGCCAAACAACGCTAAATATTTGCATTTGCACAACCACCAGCAAAAGAAATAACGCCAAACATCAGCGTTTTTATTGGCAAGGATGGGAGGGCATTTTCAGACTCCGACAACATGTCACCACACTGGAACCCAAATGTATCCCGTCCTATAAAATCAGCAGCAAATCTGTAGTCTCAGCTATATAAAAATAGAAATATGCTCCATAACTTATAACGTGGAGAGGTGCCTCCTGTGATCCAGAGTCATTAAACAGCACTGGCAGAATTACAGAGACATTCGCTTCTAAAGGTTTGTAAGCCAGACTCACCCTTCTTACCACTTAGAGAATTGCAACGACTTCTGTTTGTTTGGTAACTTTTTTAGTCTTATTCATTTTAATTTCATAACGAATACCTGAAGGCTGGATAGCGCGCGGCAGAGTGCAAATATTTTTTTCCTTTATCCTAAACCTAATGCCTAAAATGTTTTTGGTTCAAACGTCAATTCACCTAAACCTCATAACACTGCTACCAACCAAACAAAGAGAGAAAACTCAATAATGTCCTTCGCAGAGCCAAAGCAATAAGAATGAAATACTTTAACAGTTAATCATGAGTGCTTCGCTTTTCACAAAGGCCATGAAGGCCGTCAGCAGGCAACTGTTTTATGTATCTGCACTTTTATCCCTGGTCTCTGTCCCAGTTTCAGACAAAGATACTCTTTCAGGTGTTATCATGTCCTTATCGTGGCCTTGTGCTCCTTTATTCTTGCTTATCACCATGCCACAATTCAGCTAACTGGACATACTGTTGCACAGTTTGATATATCTGTTTGCACAGTCGGAAGAGTTTTATGTTGATTTTCATGACAATCAGAAAAGCCAGTGAAACAGGATGTAGACAATTACCAAACACAACAAAATGTAACTAAATGGATCATCCCTGCAAGTTCCATCAAAATCTAATCATCAGTTTTTGAATATACACATTAATGTTTTGATGCAGCTAATGGAGAAGCTTAAATCATAATTTATTTAACTAAAGGCCGACTACGGCTGGAGGTAGGACCAAGGCCAAACTGACAGTGTGTGATATGAACAAATGCACAGCTACTGCAGAACAACACGTCCACTGTGGCATGAGATAGCGGAGCTTTCCACATTTCTCCTCGTGATAAGAACTAAGCAGAGCAGAATAAAACAAAGTACATGTTGTTTGATCGGTTCTTGCTTTATTAAAATGTAGACTCTGTATTGATAAAATAAAGCACAGTTTAAACAGCTCTAACACAGCACACACACACACACAAATACTGTTCATTTAGTTATTGTTATATATTGTTCAGTTCCCCTTTGTTTTAAACTGCAGTTATGTTATTCTGCAGCTGAACAATACATCTAAAACCTCTGCTTAAAATGCAAAACAGAGAAGTGTGAACGATTTCCAGTACCCCCATCAACTTAAGTCCAATTTTTAATGATGTTTGGCAAAACCTCAGGCCAAAATTTGTATATTTATCCCCCATGGTACAATTGCTGGAGGTAGGACCTTGATGCAACAAACCCTGTACACCATAACTCCAAACCAACAGATTCTGATTGTCTGGGTTAACGTCAATTAGATAAGTGTGAGGAACTGAGCATATCTCACGTTTTAACATAGGTAAAAATGGCAAGACAGATAATACTAGGTAGATGACAAGCAGACAGAGAAACAGAATCATACAGGAGAGGGAGAGACAGATGGACAAATGGACAGAGAGATAGTGTGGTGTGTATATTAACAGTCTGTACCAGCAGATCTGCTGGGAATATGTTCCTGTTTCCTGAGACCTGCTGTGCTTTCTCCGTCTCTCCCTCTCACTCACAAAATATAAAGTATGCACGCACACACACACACATATCCTCCCAAGATCTCTGGGAGCTCTTGTACCTCCTGCTTTAGCACCATCTGCCTCTTTGATATATAGTCATACCAACACCCCCTCACATACTGTTCTTGTGAGGACCTTTTGTAACCATGTTAAGACCCTGAGAGGCTCCCATTTCCATTTTTTGATTTTAAATGCAGGTCATAAATCATCCTTAAACCATGTTAACACCATCAAAAGACAGTAGTTTTATTTGCTGTACTTCTGTTCTTCCCACTGACTCCCGACTGAAAGTAAAAGCTGCGTCTGCAGCGAGACAAAGTTTTGTATATCATTCAAAATTCTTATTTCCTTTGAACGTGGGAAAAAATTAAATATGCAAACGTGAACTGTGATATTGTGGATCATTGCTGACGCACCTCAATGACTGAAACAATATCTGTACAAATGATCCGTCTCTGTCCCACTTGGCTGAAGAGCTACCTGCATCCTTTATGGGAGAAAACCCTTTTTTTTTGGCAACACTTCAAATATTTGCATCAGATATGGTTTTCAGTCAAACAGAAAATCACATCTATTCCCCATCATTTCTTTATCCTTATCATACCGCGATACAACCATTCCTTTCTCTTTCCCTCCTTTTATTTTCCTTATCATACCCGTCTCATCCTACATGTACACACCCAGGCGTGCTACGTAGCCCTGCCCAGGCATCTGCAGGCCAGAGGATGATCAAGTGTGACCATCTCTGCAGACCACACAGACACACACACACAAAAACTCAGTTTTATTGGGCTCAGTCTTGACTATGAGCATATAGGATCATATTTTTTACAATGAAGCGTAACATCCCTGGCAAAGTGTCAGAGAAAGAAACCAAATAAGCTTTTTATGGGACTCCTGAACTCTGATTTTTCAGTTGATGTGCTCAAACCACACGTCAAACGACAACCAAACAGGCAGAAATTGTGCTCCACAGTAAAATTAGACTGTCAACAAAATAAAATAGTCCATAATGATAATCGATAAATCATTTAGGGGACTTTCTTGATCCAGATTCTTAAATCTGAGGATCGTATGGTTGCTTTAATGTTTCAACATCACTGCACACATGAATACCTTCACAGTAGTGGATTAAATGTTCTGTATTCATTACTGCAAAAGTAATCACTACTACATCATTTTATACATGAGATATGAAGTCTGTATTGAGTTTTGCCATAGAGCAACATTGCTTTTTTACAGTTCATTACTAACCATAAACAGACAACCAAATAGTAAGATTAGTTCAGCTAAGCATGCAGCTTTTTCTCTCTTCACTTTGGCTGTACATCCAGACTAAATTGCATTTTAACTCTCTTTTCCAAAACTGCCTCCAGAGTGTGCAAATCTCAAAATGCCAGCTTGGTGTTGTATGTGCCGGGAAAACAGTGGCGTTAGCTCAGCATTTTACTCCACCCCGACAAAGAAACTAACGCTGGACTATTTTAATTATAAAGAGAACTTAAGACTTATGATACTTGGGCATGCTCTGATGTGTATTTATATGATTTCTTAACAGATTTGTAGATGTTTATTGTTGATGAACATTCTTGATTCAAATTTGAGACTAGAGATGGAAGAATTGGCACTTCTGGTTCTCTTGTACCAAATTCAGTGAGTTTTTTTTATGGGTTTTCATTAGATGCCTGAAATGAGGTGACACAGATTTTTACGTTTTATTCTTCAGCATAAAATTAATCAGTAAAGACCCCAAATAATGATTTGTTTTGAGTTTTTACGTCTTAAAGAGGTAGTTGCTAACAAGTGGTTGTCGAGAACATTATACGGCATCACGCTGGCGTCTAATAGTGTCTATAGTGTTTCAGGATGTGAGACTAACAACTGACACAGCCATAAACACTTCTAAGGAGGCCACACTAAGAGGAAATGCATTTGTCAAAGAGGTAAGTGCGCTAAATCTAATTACAAGTTGGAAGCTTAGTGGTGATGACGCTGAAGCCATGAAACCACGGGCAAATTCGTTTATAGCGCAAGTATCATAAACCATAAAATGTATTTCAAAGTTTATTTTCTGCAGTAATTTAAAAGCCGATAGAAAAATGCAATTGTTTTTTGTTGAGGGTGATGCTAACTTTTGGGTTGACATAAAAAAATTACATCATGACTACGGCGCTGTATTCACATGCAATATCTTGTAATATCCATGACTCACGTTACAGAGAGGGACAGTGAATATTTCACTCCCAACACCCTTGATTTGACGACCATGTGACTACACCTCACGTTTTCTTGTGTTGACTTTCATTCAAAGGGAAAACATGAGAACATCATGCATTTCATTACATAGAGCCTAAGACTTAAATGTAAAAAAAAAAAAAATCAATATGAAGGAAATCTGTTCAATGTGCATGAAGACAGACTGAAACTCACAGTTGATAGAATACAGGCTCTTTGTGAAATCAGTGTTTTTCCATCAAATGTTGCTTGAATAATTTGCTTTGCAAAAAGGAAAAAGGGCACAGGAGTTATTTCTTATAAGAAATGTCACCTTACATTTGCTTATAAATAATGTCTACCTCATCCCATATTTTCTTTTCTCAGTCTGCTCATTGAAGTCAACACAAAGAGGGAGGTAAAAGAAAAAAAAAAAAGCTATTCCACCCACTCTTTCTTCACATGTCTCACCCATTCAAGAGCAACAAGAATGGTGTCTTTGTCATTAGGTGCTGTTACCTGTGACCATTAAGAAAAAAGTTATTCAGACATTACTTTGGGGCAAGTCACCACAGAACACGAAATGCAAACATACTCAACAAGTCTGTTGTTTAAGTGCCAATATCATGTTTTTGAAACTGCTGACTGTCTAAATAGAGATCAACTACAGGATTATGCATTTTACCTTCCAAGATAAAATCTTACAGAATAATCCACCCTAAAAAAAAAAAACCTCACAAGACGACTGTTTTTCCCCTAAATTGTCTTTCATTGTACTATTAGTAACTGATAATATAATATTACACTCAAATTACCTAGTGTAGCCATTTCATCCTCTACCCAAGCTATGTATACACAGCTGTAAATGCAAGGGATACGCAAGTATTTTATGTACTCACAAAACACTGCATCTAGCAATAGTCTCACTGTTCATCTAATAAGGCTCAGTAAGAATTTCACATGGTCCCAGTCAGTTCATGTGATGTGTCCGGTAGAAATAAAAATGGCTACGGAAGAAGAGTGCAGTGTATAATGTTTCTACATCACCTGCACATGCAGTGCCTCTCCACACATTATCAACAGCAACATAATCTGAATAACCAATGTTCACCATATAATAAAGATGCCAATAAGCACAAACGCCTTCGCAAAAAGCACATTTTAAAATTCCAACATTTGATTTATTAGTTCTGACTACGTTTAAAATCTAAATAATTTAATTATACATATTTTATGGCAATTTCAAAGTTAATTACAAAATTGGAAATTACACACTTTTTATTTATTGTAAGTGATCTCTCGTGGCCTATCTGCAGTACATTTACTACCTACCAAGGGGGTCCCGGCCCACACTCTGGGAAACACCGACCGAGGGCCTGATTTACTAAGATCCCAAATAGTGACTGTGATTGACAATGGTAGAGGTGGTTGTATTTAAATTAGGGTTTTGGATGTTTCAGTTTGAAAACTGACCATACATGATGCCAAAAAGGCTGTTAGTTTTTACAGCATTTAAAATCAGTCATTTTGTTTAGTCTATTAGCTTCTCACGATGTTACGCGTCACGTGGCCCGAATCAGTTTCTAAGTTTGTAACATTGTAGCATTTTCGGTTCGGTTGTTTTTTTTCCCCACACAGTGAAAAATGTACAAAACGTATCAAGACATGTCGCTTCAAACCACGTGAGAACGTCCTCTCTGCTTATTGGTCAGATGTGTCGCCGTGGGAACAACAAAAGTAAATAAAGGAAGTATTGAAATGATCTTCTCTTAGCTTCCGACAGCGGACTTCTCTCTATACTTGTCTTGTTAGATCTTAGTGCTGCTTTCAACACTATAGATCATAACATTTTATTACATAGACTGGAACATGTCATTGG
>JAUMHL010000002.1:22553006-22573018 GCA_032362345.1 Sandelia bainsii | reverse complement strand
AAGTTATTCCACCAGCCAGGGACAACAAAGGAAAATAGACTTGACTGGGATCGGAGACCCCGTGAGGAGGGAGTTTTTTTCTCCTCTCATTATCAGATCTGAGAGGGCGTGCAGGAGTGTAGCTTACTATTAGCGTGGCATAATATAATATAACTGTGGGTAAACCTTTGACCCAAAATAGGCCAATAATCATTTTTATGGCCTGAAAAACTTTTTTCAAACAGGAAAGATATGTGCACGTACACACAAACACTCATAGCATTGTGCTATTGCACTACTCTAGAAGATCAAAATCAACATTATGTCGCCATCTTGTGTCTATAACAGACACAGCATCATTGTTACCCTGAACCTGATGGAAAAAGATGGCATGGGAATACACTAATAGACTGGGGTCAACGTAACAGAATGTTAGTGCAGTAGAAAAATCTACTGTATTTGATTAGTAGTCAGTGGTTTACACTGGCTGTTCATTCGTCTTTAACAATATTTCTCCTTTAGCTGCTTTTTGGTGAGACAGCTCATGTAGAAGAGATTTACTGAAGTGGAAACAAATCCTGAATGCACTGATCCCACATTTTCTCCCTCAAAAACAAATAGATCTTGTTAAATGAGATGGATAAATCTAATCCCAGCAACAGGCTGGAGCACATCAGCAATGCAGCAGATAATTATTATCTTAGGCACATTAATGTAAAAAACAAAAACAAGTTTTATAACTGAGCTGAGCACTTTAAATAAAGATTAATAAATCAAGCAGACAAAAGGACAAACACCATCAGTATTTTGAGTTTCCCATGAAGACAATATTGCAGTTTATTCTAATGCTACTAAATCCTTCAAACCAGTCAGGCTGATGTAGACACCTGGCACAGGGAAATAAACTGCAAAAAAAACAAGTGATTATACACACATTGGCAGAGAAATTACTCATCCTTTCCCCAAGTAAAAGCTGCAATAATATATTGCAAAACGACTCTCCTAAAGTAAAGCTAAAAAATGTACTTCTACAGTTCAAAGTAAAATATGCATTTTGCATGAGGAGTGTTAAGCAAGTGGTGGATGCCTATGCTCCTGAAAAATATTTAATCTTATGCGTCCCGGATAATATTTTGTGCACACAGATTATAATCTTGTAAAACGAGGTCAAAAATATTATTTTGTCAGGACTTTTCTTTCTTTAGTTTTAACTTAAAATGTAGTGCAGTAGAATTGCAGATTACCGTCGCCCCAGTTTGTTACTATTTTCAAATAACTAATAAGACTAAAAGTACTTTAGTATTAATAGTAGTATTAGTAGTAGTCATATATCATCACCATGTAAATCAACAGAATCCATTAATTCCCAAACAACCAAAGAAAAGCTGACCCAAAGTAATCTAAAACTATCTCAAATACAAGTCACACAAAGGTAAATTAAGAGCATAAAGTGTAAAGTCTAACCAAGAAAACAACCAGCAGTATCTTTAGTTTGATATGACCAAGCAGAAAAACTACTGAAGCGAGATTAGCTAAAATGTTAGCAAACAGCAAATACTTAGCTTGTTGAAGTGAAGCAGCGACACCAGTAGAAGATTCACAGTGTTGGAAAATACCGCCAACAGCAGTCACGGCCAACAAGAAGATATAAACACCGCGGCAAGCACAGTTACATCCTCTAAAAAGTGTTCTTGAAGCTACAACATCAGACTTTTATACGGAAGAGGATTAGGGCCACCATGAAAATATTATTTGAGTTCTGACTTTTTTCTCAGAATTCTGAGTTAAAAAAATTCTGAGAATAAAGTCAGAATTCTGAGAAAAAAGTCAGAACTCAAATAAAGTCAGAATTCTGAGAAAAAAGTCAGAACTCAAATAATATTTTCATGGTGGCCCTAATCCTCTTCTGTACTTTTAGAATGCTAGCTAACTTGTAAAATGCTAAACGTAAGGCAGAGGTAACGTCAAGTGTTAGCTAACGAGCCGCGCACTTTTAACAGAGCGACGGTGGGCGGGGCATCCACAATTGAAATAAACCGGCTAATTAAGTGCCCGCTAAGCCACGCCTCTCTTAGTTACTGTTGCCAGGCCTTCTAGCAGTTCCATTCTAGAGCTGCCGGAAACAGATTCTGAATGACATGAAGTCGGCTTCTGTACCCGTTTGTTTTTTATTTATCCAGGTAGGTCCCAGTGGAGTTAAAAATTACAGTAAATCGGCTGATGGAAAAGGTAAATGAACCTGCACATGTAATAACTGTGCAACCACTAATGCTGCCATTACTGTCTAAAAAGTTTTTTAAAAAAAAGTCTAAGTAGTGTAAATGTGTACAATTTCTTTTTTTTATTTTCTGTAGACATATGCAATCTAGAGTATATCACATTTAGATTATCATTTTTAACCATAAATAAAACAGTGATATAATGTTGATTATCATCTGCTTTTTTTAAACAATGTTGAATATGATTCTGTTGATAGCATAAATGTTTAGTCTCAAAGGTGAAAATCCATCCATTATCTTAACCGCTTGTTCTCTTCGCTCTTCTCGTAAGGGTCGCCGGAGTGCTGGAGCCTATCCCAGCTGTCATTGGGCGAGAGGCAGGGTCAGAGCCGGCTCTACCCATTCTCGTGCTCTACAACCCTAACCCTACCCTAGCCGGCTCTGAGCGGGGTACACCCTGGACAGGGGGCCAGTCTATCGCAGGGCTGACACATGGAGACAAACAACCATTCACATTCACACCTATGGACAATTTTAGGGTCACTAATTAACCCAACATGCATGTCTTTGGATGGTGGGAGGAAGCCGGACAGACACGGGGAGAACATGCAAACTCCACTCCAGTTTAAATGAGAAATCTGGGACTGAAGCCACGCACATCCCCACTACCCCCACATCCCTACCTCCCCATTTTCCACACATTTTCTGAGCAAAATAAGTTACCGCACTTGATTTTCCATTATTATTTCCTCTTTTTCTTGTATTTAATCAATTTTTTTCACTATTAATTTTTAAACCGGCCACTATTACTGCTATTGTTACAATTGCCCCACCCATTTTATTTATTTATTTTTTTAGTATTTTATTTCTATCCCTCTTAAGCTGTAAAGGTTTTTGTTTTTTCTCCTAATAATGACTTTGTTATAAAGGCTTAGCTTATTTTGTTGATGTGTTGTTGTTTTTTTGTTTGATTGTTTAATTTTCTGTAAATTATTTATTTACTTTCTCAGTTATTATTATAATTGAATTGTTTTTTTTTTCTATTATTATATGTATAGACATGTAGTTTTCAATTTATTTATGTATTTGTTTATTATCTACAGAGCCCAGGAGTGGACATGGGAGAAAAAAAAATTAATGGTTGAAGGAAAAAAAAGATAAACTTTTGCAAGATCTTGCAATAGTTGTTTGTTTTTTTTCACTCGACATATACCAAATGAGGGGATGCTGGCATCGATGTCTGCACTCTGAGCCCTGAGGTTTAACTAATGGTGGGATGGGAGGGATTTCAGAGTGGAACACCAAATTTCAAACATCACTTCACCCCTAAACTTTCTCACCCTAATAAACAGACCCCCTCTTCAGGGTTTAGGAGCTGTTTTAAAGGGGGCGCAGAAGTAGGCAATGGGCCAGCACTCACCTGTAGGGGTTGAGGGCGACTCAGAGCGACAACAAAAAAAAAATACAAAAGGTAGGTAGCACTCAGGTAGTCCATCCCCCATCCCACACATCAACCTCCCCCTTCTCCTCTCTCTCTCCTTGCTACCCTCCCAACCCAAATTCATGATTAAACAAAAAAAAAAAAAATCTTGTCAATACACCACAATTTACTGCCAGACTATTTTGTTTTAATTTTAATTTTAATACATTTGATACGTTTGTGATGAGAGGAGCCGTTTCTGATGTAACTCACGTGGGAGAAACAAACAGAACAGTTTGGAGAACTGGAGATAAAAATGCTGACTAAAGCTAAATGAGATTTAAAAAACAGTAGTTATGAAAATACAAGGGTCATCAAATGCCAAATTTTACTTTTAGCACTTTTGACAATGTAAGGACAGAACAGGAACATTATGGAAAAGGGGGCTGAAAGAAAACCCAACAACAAAAGAAACAGGGAAATTAAAGACAGGATTGCCAGTGTAAATGTGCCTTTGAAAAAACCATCCAGCTTCTGTAAACACCATAACACTGTCTGCTTGAATTTATTAATCGCACTAGTTTTATGTGGCAGTTGATTGATGATTCATATATTCACTAAACTGAAGAGCTGAACTGTTTGACCAGGATCTATTCACAATTTAGCATCATTAACTTGAAAAAGAAGATGTGTTAAGCAGAAAAACATCATAAAAATGGACAATACCCTTTGTCCTTTAATGAGATAAAGATTAAAATAGCAATCGCACTTTTTTTAGACTGTTGCTGATCTGCTGCTCTGTTTTTAACCCTTTTATCTCAGTAATCCAGCACTCTGCCAGTTATCGAGCCTTACTTTTTATGTGTACCTGGAATTTATTTGTTCAGTTGAACAAGAAGCTTTGAGGGTTTAACAGTCATAGTATTTCCAAAAATACTATCTGATGGCAGCTGGACTTGCTCTACGTTCTTCTTCTCATGTCTAAAAATCAACATCTTAGGGGTAACTTAAAGAAATCCCTGATGAGGTCAATTAATCGATCGACTGAAAATGTATTTATTTTATTTTAAAAAAGTAAACTGAATCTCTTTGGGTGCTGTGTTTGTGGTTTGAATTTGAATATTTGTCAGCTTGTGCTTTGGGAAACTGTGATGGGTTTCTGGCTTTCCAAATGACTAGGTGAGAGACTAACAAACTGATTAAATAGTTCAAGGTTTTTTAGTGGGGAAAAAGAAAAACATTAAGATCATCAAGTGTTTTTTTCTGAGGAGAGTAACTTTTCCATAATTTATCCTCCTGCATGTTCTTTCTTAAAAGGGCTTTTTTAACACCATTTTTAATAATACAAAATTATTCTGAAGTTGAAGAACTCTTTCCACGGGTTAAAACACAGGCTAATTCTTGCGACAATAATTTCATGTTTTCTTGTATTTGGACCTTATTTTGTATTTCAGCAGAGCAGCACACAGTGTCAGCTACAGATTCTCACTCAAGCTTTTTATCAGATTTTTGTGTGCATGGAACTACTTGTGTCTTCTTTGAATAAACACTCAAGTAAAAACAGCCTGAAGGACAAATAAAATAATTTGGTGCCAAGATTCATCATTTGTAGCTTCACATCTGCTGCAGAAAAAGACTGAAAAGGTCTGAATACACCCAATTAAAAACTAAGCAGGTGTGAACACAGTCTTAAGAATTTGCAAAACACTAGACTTCTAATTTTGTAAAACACAAAAAGCCTATCATAACCCTGCAATGACTGAAAACAAAAACACTGAGAACAAAAACAGCATTTATCATGGGCACTCATGATGGTCGCCACTAGTTCTGCACCTTCTTACAAACATCATAATTTACCACAATTCACTCTCAGTGCACTGCTTCAAAGATAAACAATTGTACAATCTTTAGAAAAAAAATTCACATTTCATGTGCTCAATCTGTCATCTGGAAACAGTTCATTTCATAACACCTCTCTGATAAGGTTCTTTTTTTTTTCCCCCCTCCTCAATAAAACCTCTTGTTCCTCTCCTGCCTCTTCTGGAAAACCACAGCTCCCACCACAGCGCACACTACGATTCCCAGCAGGGCACACAGCAGGAGCAGGAAGACCTTCCAGCCTGTGAGGGGGGTGCCACGGAAGTTGCCAGTAGGATCATCAATGTTGTCTGTGAAGGAAGGAGAAAGTCCATGTTCACTTTCAAGATCAACTCAGATTTTCTGTTTCTATAATTTGTGGATGATTGTTACTTTAATCTACCTTTAGGGGACTTGAGGAGGCTGACGCTGGGCTCGATCTTTGTCCAGTCCAGGTTCTCCTCCTCCGGGGTGTGTTCAACCATCAGCTGGTAGAGCTTCATGGAGATGATGTCGTGGTTATCTAGAACATAGTGCGAGAAAACAAAACAAAAACAATTACTTCAACTAATGTACAAAAACCAACAGTTCAGGCACAGCTTTTGGTTCCGTTCCTGCTCAGACCTACGTACCAGACAGATCTCCTGTAGCTGCTGAAGCACCAAAGAAGTATCCAGTAGGAAGACGAACCCCTCCGATGTCGATGCACTCCTTCCACTCATTCTTGTCGTCCACGTCAACCATCACCTGCAGGACACAGACAGGATTTAAGAGATGCAGCGATTCTTAAAAAATATTCAAACAAACTGAATGAAATTAAGAGAAGCTTCAGGACATTCGGTTCATACCGTGAGTCTTCCTTTAGAGTAACGGACAGCGAGGTACGTGTCGTGCTCTCTGTTTCTGATCTCAGCCGAGCAGCCTCCCAGCTCCGACGACCGGCCGTCTTTGCCGTGGTCGTAACTCACCGAGCCGTTGTTCACCATGGCTGAAATGTATGGGAAGGAACGCTGGCGACAGAAAGAAAAAGGCTTCAACAAATACTTAAAATACTTAAATGCTGGTATTATATGCACATAGTTATATTAAATAAAGTATGGTAAATGAAAACATATAATAACATGACACATTTCGGATCATATCAACTCGTGTTTACATGACAAGGCTGCCTTCACACTGCAGGAGTTTTTAGGAACATAAATTGTAATATGAATAGAATATAAACTAACAGCAGTGTCACCAAAAATGATATAATTTACACACCGTACACCTGATTACAGTTTGTGTACTCCTGGAGTGTGAACACAACCACAGTTACAACAATACAACCTCTTAAGACAAGTGAAGATGAGTGGTTACTGCTGGGGAATCATGCTCGATAAGGTCTGTGATTAAATTTGCTGTTTGCTGCAGAAAATAAATGGACTCAAAACAAAATATGTGGGGGTTTCAGTGTTAACATGCCTAAAGTTCTGACAACATGCCAATTTAAAGTGAAAAAAAAGAAGAAGACAAAAACAAATTAGCACCGACACAGCATGCTAACCAGTAAAACCTGAGCAACCACTCACATCCGTTGCATCATCGTTAGAGTAAGTATCTATAAAAACGGCCAGCCCGTGGAAGACAGCATTGTTGGAAAACACAGGCCCTGCAAAGAAACAAGCCGGTCAATCGCCTCGAGCCACACACTACACACTTACATCCATTCCATGGAGGTCATTGCGGAAGGTATCCAAAAAAATAGCCAGGCCAAGATACTGATCTTGGTTTCCAAACACAGGGCCTAGGATGGAGGCAGAGATGAAGTGACACATGAGCAGGCAACTCCAGACACTTTTGTGTGGTCAGCAGTGACAACAGCAAGCTGAGACGACAGAGACATGATGAATGAAGTTTACTGACGGAGTGAACATGACAAGCAGGACACCACAGAGTGACTGAACACACAATTTTGTGTCCCAGTCCATGACCAGAATTTTTAACGTGTTTCACACAATGAAAAACTTGAGTATGAATCATGAATCGAGAAAATGCTCATCAATACTCAATGCAGTAGTTATATGTCACACTGGACAACACGTTAAACATCACAGTTCCCCTACTGTGATGCCAACAGCCGTCTAAAAAGAACACTGAGGCTATTGTGCAGACTTTGTTTGGTTACTGTTTGAACCTCCCTGAAAGTGGGTGTTTAGTTTGATAAACAGTAATAACAATAATTTGAAGTTTAAACAGAAAACAGGAAATGTACCGCTTAAATCACAGCTGAAGTAACTTCTGAAACAGGCAGCACAGCCACCAGAAACGTGACAAATTATTAGAACCTAGTGTTAGCTTGATGCTAACACATAATAGGATTTACCATTACCATGCTAACAGGAATTAGCATCTCAATCGCAGTAATATTTCTACTGGACCATAGAGGGTGGCCATTGGGGTAGCTGGAAGGTGAAGGGTGTGGTGCGGGCCACTAACAAACCTTCAGACCGGATTTGGCCAATAGACCACTATTTGGGCAGGGGGGCCTGGTTTGGGGTGTAATAATAATAATAATCATAATGGTAATTATTATATTTTATTCATCCCCAGGAGACATTTTTGTTGCACAGCTGCATGTATATGATTGCGCTGCTATGTTTTTTTTGCTGTCTTGTCGATCTCTACAGGAAAGCAAGGAAGGGAGGGGTGAACCTCAGCAGAAAGGGGAACCATGGACATCTGCATTTGACTGGCTTTCTTTTAGCAGACACCAATATGCTGATAATCCAACATTACCTGGATGCAATCTGTCCTTCGTGTACCAGATAGCGATACCATCACCATGGAGATTCTTCTTTCCTGTTCCATGAACTTTAAACTGCACGTGCATCTCCCAGTCCTTCAAGTAACAAGGCTGCATCCCAGAAACCAAAAACAGATTTAATTTGAACAGTAGCAGAGAAAAAATCATAATCAGCAGAAGTTATTTACACCTTTTATATGTTAAACAGGTTTCATTGGATTAGTTGGTAATCACTTTGCACATAATTAATCACTACAGATTATTTTAATTACATATGGAAAGACATTTCATATAGTAACAACTACTGCACTGTCAGGTTATGCCTTAAACTGATCCAACGGAAAACCACAAAGTTACAGTAGCACAGGCTAAACAACTAAAAGTCAAAGTCACACTGGTGACTATGGCTATGTTGGTATTCTTCCTCACCACTGTATTCCAGATGGATCCCTGCTTGCTTCTCTCATCTGGAGTGAGTCGGACGTATGAACTAGTCACCAACGTGCTTCCTGAGAAGTCCCACTGACTGGTAGCACTGCTGCCAACACCTGCAAGACAAACAGATTAAGACAGACTGGACAAATGCAAAGAGAGAAATCAAGTCGTTTTTCCAGCTTTTTGCACAGACACTTGTGCTGCTTTTGGTCGTTCTTAATATTGCTGTTGACCAGGTCAGTGAAATAACTCCGCTTTTTTATGTAGCACATACTGTTCTCTTCGTATGCAAACATAATCACACCAAATTACTTTCAAAACATATTTTAGAAGTTTTCTAGCTGTCTCATATAAGCAAATATGTATAACTTAAAACAAACAGCAAGACATTTCCTTACCACCAAGAAGCTCTTGAATAAAATGACAAACTTTGTCAGGAGTGTATTACAGAGTACCCAGAAAGCAGTTCATCTGGACATGAGACATGGAGGCTTACTCTTTATGTAAAAAATCCAAACTGCAGCTTTTCTACATAAAAATACATTAATATGTTGAGCATAGAACCAAAATACCTAACACAACTGTCACATTGTTTTGAATATTTTTGTATATTGTACTTGACTTGGTTTCTGTTATGGGGCAGCTGTGCAATCAGTGTGAGAGTGTGTGTGTGTTTGTATGCATTTACAATTCACCTGCACCTCTTTTGCACACACCTTAAACAAACAGTTCTGTGTCCTGATGGTGTGTTGAAAGCCCTTTGCACAGTTTGGCTTTGTAACCGACACATACCTTGACTCAGCTCTCATACTGCACAGATCACATTCTTGCTGTTTGCAATGCACTCTATGGCCTCGTTAACCGTAACAGCTGCAGGCACCTGCAGCAAACTATATGATTGAACGTAGTCATAAACTCTTAGAGCAGCTCCAGTTTAGTGTTTAAGAAGGTTTTGTTATAAACCTCACACACACAACACACCTTCAGCGTAAAGCAGTGCTGACAAAGCGTACTGCCTTAAGAACCAAACTTATTCCCCATTCACCACTACATAAAGCAGCTCTTACATGTGATCTAAATCTTCTACTTGAGCATCTTTGTCTATTTAAAAATGCAAACCATCTTTAGATGCCCAAACGAATGTATATTTCCTACTATTTCAGGTATCTTATGCTTTTAATTGCATGAAAATCTGTCAGTAGACTGTAGGAAAATAACAGAAATAGGGAATCAACTGACGCATGAAAAAGTAGTATGCAAAGTCGTCAGGGATGATGTTAAGGATGCTTCATGCAAACATGCAATGTAGCTCATTTGGTCAAAAACAAAAACAGTATGCGTATAGAACTGCCACTAATGATTATTTTCATTATTGACTGATCTATCCACTAGTTTTCTCCATTAACTGACTGATTAATTAGTCTACAAAATAAACAATCGTGATCATCAAATTGTTCGTTTTAATTTTGACTTTAGACCAAAGATATTTCACAACAATGAAAAGCAACAAATGTCAAATTACAGGCATTTATCTTCAACACATACGGGATTAAAAAGTGGTTTCTTTAAGGTGTAACATGAAAGTGTGTGCACAGTGTTGTTATAATGTTTTGCATCTAAATCATAAAAATGATTTTTTATTTATTTTTAATTAGCGGCGTAAAGTTTGGTTTCATGCAAGAGAGATAAACGGATAGAATAATGCTTGTATGATGGACAAATTCAAACACATTTCAAGCTGTTCAGTTTTAGGATAGCTCTAACATTTTAAGTGAGAAAAATTAATGACTAAGTTTTCAGCTAACTGCATAACTTTTAGAGCATGGGATTTAAACGCATTTACACGCTAGTTTAAACTAGTTTGTAGGAGGAGAGCTCCTAGGACGAGAGTCAGTTACAATAATTAGCCAAGATGTTAAATGTGTCTCTAAATAACTTTTAAAACGAGCTAACAGATGAAACAGTGGACCAACGTCAGATTAGCTGTCGAGCTAACTGAGCCGTTTTACCTTGATAAGGTTTCATTAACGAATGCTCTCTCTTCAGATGTTCTGTGTTTCCGTCCGTTATATCACAACACACCAGACACAGCTCAAATATCACAATCACAAAGACTGTGCTCAGAAATGCTCTAAAGTTTTCCATTTTGTTCAAACACCCTTGTAGAAAAACTCTCATGACAAATTTGTTGTTCGAAACTCCATAAATCGAGCCGGTCCCTTCTCTATTGTCTTCCGGAAAGAAACCACATAAGCCAACGTTCATTACCACACCTTCCAAACCAAGGGAACCTGTATTCCTTCACGTATTCCTCAAATAATACGTGTATAAAGACTAAAATCTTACTGATCCAAAAAATCTAATTACTTTAGCACATTTTAACCGTAACGATGCGAAGGAAACGTTAAGCTCAATGTGTTTCCGCACGGAAGATTTTTTGTAGACGGCGGTCTACAAAAACAGCCAATCAGAGACAAGCACATCGCAAATTAAGCCAATCACTGATGACTTGTTTTTCCCCTGTGTTCCACTAAGTGGCGACAGAAGGCAAGAAATAAAAACAAGTGCATGATAAAGTTTAGTTTAGTAGGGGCCTATTTTAACAGCTTAATATTATAATAATTTATTCTAATAATAATATATTCTATATTATTAATATTAAAATATTAGACTTTCATTTAGATTATATTTTGCATTTCTTTCTTTTTTTAAGAGAAACACTTCATACAAAGTGCAGTAAACAGAAAAAAAATCTAATCAGAATTTAGTGTTACAGCTTTTGCCTTATTAAACTAAAGCTTATGGGCTGATTCATCCCATTTAAGAGGTGTATAGTGCCTTAAAGTATTCTTTCCAATGTTAGGGTGTATGGAACATCTAAAGCTAAGTAGTTATAATAATAATAATAGATACTTTATTGATCCAGGTGGGGAAATTGTTGTTTGGACAGCTGCTAGACCTGTGTCAGTGCTACTACCGAGTTTCGGTGTCTTGTCCAAGGACACCTTGGACATGTAGCTTGCTGGGACTGAGAACTGAACCACTCACCCTTGGGTTGGAAGAAGCCTGCTCTACCCACTGAGCTATCATGCCGCCCCTAATTATTGGCTCTTGTATTGTAGTTGCAAAATATAAATGAGAGAAGAAACAATGATTTTATGCTTTCTTCTTTACTCATCAATGAGTAGGGATATATCATTTACAACAAGGCAAGGCACCCAGATATAAGAGCCTATATTTTATATAGCACCACATCACATTCCTAATCCCAAGATGCAATAATTAAAACCGTGTGTGCATTTTCTCTGGGGAGCTTTGATTTAAACTGTGACACTACATTTCCTGTAGGTGTATGGTTACGTTTTTGCACTGTATGTTTCAGCCTTGTGAGAGACTGGCACCTAGAATAATTGATAGCCCCCCTGTAACTCTGCAAAGGCTAAGAAGGTAAACTGTAGATGATTGAGTGATAGATGGATAATGATGTTGTCTTTATGCCCAGTGGGGTATATACACACACACACACACACACACACACACACACACACACACACACACACACACACCTATTTGTCAGACAATTTCAATAAATACACCATGCATACAAACAGTAATTAGAAAGTGGTGGTAATGATGAATAATGGACCAATTCAAGTACTGGTTATTGTACTGATTATCTGCAGTAAAATAGATTTTTCGAACTTTAGAAAAAGTTTCCAAGACCTGAAGTTTTTTTTATTGATCATTAATGCAGGTGTCATGTCTGCAGTTCTTGCACCCCCCATCCAAACATCTCAGGATCTCAAAGGTGCTTAGAAACTATGTCCTCATCTCCCCATTATGGGCAACAAAACATTTCTTGGGTGCACAAATCTGTGAGCATTGACAACAACAGCGCCAACAAGTTCCATATCCATCTGCTCATCTGTGTTCATGGAGAGTGCTGAGAAAAAGTATTAGCCCCTTCCTGAGTTTTTTTTTTTTTTTTTTGCATATCATCAAAACTAATTTTAACATTCCACAAAGATAACCCGAGGAAATACAAAATGCAAATGTTTTTAGTCTGGAAAGGAAAGAGTTACTAAACCATATCTAAAGCTTTGGGACTCCAGCGAACCACGGTGAGAGCCATTATCCACGAATGGAGAAAATTTGAAAACAGTGGTGAACCTTCCCAGGTGACCGACCCACCAAAATTACTCCAAGAGCACAATGACGACTCATCCAGGAGGTCACAAAAGACCCCAGAACAATGTCTGAAGAATTGCAGGCCTCACTTGCCTCAGTTAAGGTCAGTGTTCATGACACAACCATAAGAAAGAGACTGGACAAAAATGGCATCATGGGAGAGTTCCAAGGTGAAAGCCACTGCTGACAAAAAAGAACACACTTGTTTTACTTGTCTGTTTTAACATCTGACTTCAGCTTGCTCCTTTTTAGACAAAAAACATGAAAAAAAAGTTATTTAGCGTGCAGCTAACTCAGCAAATGTTGTCGCCCCTTTCTTATGTGAACTCTGTAAAACAATGATGCTGCACTCACTACCATAAGGAAAACTCAAAGCATTTAAAATCCCACACACGTAAGCTTTAATATGGCTAATAAGCACATTTTTATTGGTCTATGCTTTTACTGATAAGGAATATGGCGAATGCGTTGTAAACTCATTTCAGATCAGTCCGGCAGAGACACCAACAAGTTCGTCTTGTTTGTGTAACTGTCACACTACTGGCGTCCCCGTCTCTCCTCTCACTGGTGACAACACATCCCACTGACTGATGTGTGTTAAGTGAATGAGACAACACAATTACTCTGATTTATTGGACACCCATGACATATTTTTTGTAGTGCCAGTACTTACAGAAACAGAGAGATAATCAGGTTTTCATTATACACATATGTATAGACTGCATGTCTGAGTACATAATACGCATACAGAGAAAATGCAAAAATATAGCACAACTAACAATAAACACAACTACAAAAAAAGGAGAAAAAGGCAACAAAACAAACACATAAATCCACAAAGTTTGTCTGTCTATGTCTGCCTGAGTCAACCATCTCCAGAAAATCTCATAATGTGGGATCAGACTAAACTCATAAGTCAGTGTTCCAACTTTAGATTTTTCTGGCTCTCCCGCCGCCTGACTCACGTCATAAATGTCATTGTTGTTTCACCGCCAGCTCTGTGATTCACCCGTCTGCAGAAAAAAAAGACAATAACATTAAACTCTCCTGATTTTATTGGGATGAAACAAATGAGGAAAGCAGATATCTTATCTGGTGATATATGATTTCACAGACAGGTTTGAGGGTTCCAGCGCAGAGGCCCAAAGAAAACACAGAGCAGATGGTGGCTTAAGTCAAACTGCTACAGAGCAAGATACAAGATAACAGTGAAACAACTGAATATTTGTGTAACAAATAGTATAAAAAAGTTCAACTTATATGAAAATGTCCCTGTTTTGTATGTTTTTGATTGACAGCAGCTCAGGTGGTGCAGTGGTTTGTTCATTAATTGTAGGATTGTTGATCCAATCTCTGGCTCCTTGTCTCTTTTATGGTCTTTTCTTCACCTTTTTCTGCTTTAATGTTGCTTATAAAGAACCCATGAAACAGGTTAAGTGTTAGTGTTTGATGTTGGTGAGATGTACTGTATGTGTCTAAACTACTACTTTCTAAATGTGCACATAGTTATTAACACAGTGATATGATTAGATGCATAAAATAACATCAGATCAAATCTTTAACAGCAGCCATGATGCTGTCTGCATTCTGGAGACATCCTACTGAATGTGCACACGCTGCAGCCGTTACTCTTAAACCACTGGATCCTGTCTACTACAGATAGATGTAACTTACTCATCGTGCGAGTTGTATGAAAAGTTTGGATGGATCCTAGAAGGCATCAGCACATTACCTTTATGTTTATATATAAGGCCTCATTGTCTAGGGCCATTATATCGGACACACTTTGACTGAGTCCAGAGCACAAGGTCACAAAACCGGATCACAGGAGAGTCCAGTCATGCAGACTCTTACCTAGGCAGGACTGGTTTCTAGAGCAATGCTGCTGGACACACTGATCTGCGAGAGTTAAGGTCTTTGCTGGCTGTTGCTACTGATGATGTTTGCAACTGCTTCACTTAGTGCTTCATTAGTTTGTTTCCATCTAACATATATTGTGCTCTCTATATGAAACTGGTCTGTGTGTTGACTGGATAGTGTATTTTATGTTTTTATTTTTAGATTTAGTTAACAAATTTTATTTTATATAGATGTTTTAAATGTGACCTATTCTCAGAGATCTCCTTCATCTCAACTATTAGCATCGAGTTGGATCCTACTTCATTTTTTTCTGCAGAACATTTCATTCTTTATTTGCTGGACTTTTATTCACTTACAGCACAATATACCGCTACACTCGCCTGAGAGAAATGAACCATAAAAGATCCAGCGTCGTATACACTGTTCCAGCCAACACGGAACAATAAAATGTCTGGTAACTGTGGGTCGTATACGCTGCTCGCACAAACGCCCCATAGGGTTGTTTTATAGGGGAGGACAGTATTATAAATTGATGCGATGTAGCTATAAGCTGTTTATAAAAGAAACAAAAAAATACAAAGACAACAAAACTTCAATTAGAATCCTTGCAGCAGGAGCCCGGACAGGTCCTTGGCCTTTGGCTTAACTGTATCTGTCGAGTACGACGTTGTACAAACGCCGCTTGGCCTCAAACCTAGAACCTGCTCAGGGACGCTGGCATCACTGCGGAGGTATCACTCTTCCAGACGGCAGTAGGGAAGCGGCTTTATTACTTCGCCCTCGTTTCTCATCACGCTCGCGTCACCTCAGGATGCAATGACCTGGAAGTCCTCTGGTGTGCTGCCTAAACAGCTTTTCACTTCATTTATGTGACTTTGCAGCATTTTCCTCGAATATTTTGTCTTAAATCTTATCATTATTCTGAATATTCTTGAAACAGTGGCCATCATTGTTTTTATGTTTAACTGGTAATTGCTTGTGTCCTGTAGTTCTGTGCTGTGTTCCTCTACAGTACGTAGTTCACTCAACGTAACCGGTAATTTCTCACTTGCTGTGGTTCAACTTTTTTATTTTTCCCAGCAGATCACGTGATTTAAGTCATGACCTTCCAGTCACAAGCTGGCATCTGTCTCCCTGAGGCCACGGCTCTCACTGCGATTCCCTGTGAAATGACCCTGACATGTTGTTTGGGTTCCTCTTTAGATTTGGACCACTGTACATCTGTGCACATGGCTCCATCTGATGTGGATCAGATGGAGCCAGATGGCTTTGTGGTTCAGTGACTTTAGATGCTGAGACGTGCTCAGGCAGCAAGAGGCAGGACGAACAGTAAGACTAACACTGATTTAAAACAAGTTAGGCGGGAAAACAATTGTAAAACTGTAAGAATGAGTCATTTTCACGTGTGCTCATCTGTAACTGCTGTACGCAGACATGTATAAGTCAGTCACTTCACTCAAAATTCAATGTGTGAATCCGCCATTTTACGAACCCTGACCATGTGTCCATAATAGTTAAAGAGAAAACACGAGAAGGATGAAAGAGAGACAATCCATCAGAGATGCAGCCTACGAGAAGACAGTTTTTGCTATTGCTATCATGAGCTCTCAGCTATGAGGCGGCTCTTTCCACGAATATCCTGTCACGTCTGAAAACACGTACTGTAAAGACATCACTTAGACAGATGGAGGCAAACATCGTTACACACTCCATATCTGAAAAGAGCTTTTTGTCTTGTTGAAAAGCTGCTCGCCTGCTGAAAGGTTGTTTACAACACTCTCACTGAAACTTAAGATAAGTCGACACTTTATCGATCCGGGGGGGGAATGAAATCATGAAAGCATTCGTGTGATATACGTTATGTGTACAGTCTAGTGGATGAGACTGTAGTCCTCTGGGTCAGCTGGAAGCATGTTTGGCCACCAGAATGTTAAGTGGTTATTAAAACAATGAACATTATAACTGGAAGGAGACAGTTTGGAACCTCCACTAAAAGCTTCGTCTTCCACAGTTCAGGAGACAAAGCCGTGGCTCTCATCGATATGTTTCTGGTGTGTGTGTGTGTCCTAAAATTCACCAGGAGAAATGGGTGAGACAGTGACACAGGAGTCACCCTTCACTCACAAAAATGAAACTAATTAATAAAATTCACTAGAGTCGAAGTTTCAGTTTTTTGACGTGAGGGAGATACGTCTAACGGCTCCTTTTTTCTCCTTACCAAAGCAAAATGTGAGTCTAATACTGCCCAATTCATTAGGTGCTCTTCATCTCATTCATGCATTCACACTCACACACTGATGACGGCGGAGCTGCCATGCCTGGTCCACCAGGATACACTTGTTAAGTGTCTTATCCAAGGACACTTGGATGTACACAGGAGAATCTGGGGATTTAATTGCCAATCCTGTGAGTGGTGGACAACCATTCTCCTTCCTGGGCGACAGAATGGACACGGGGAGCCCTTTTTCTCTCAGGATGACTCGTCTCATCTGTTTCTGCAGGTTAATTTTAGGAGAAACATATGCGACAAAATAGAAACTAAAATAAGACTAAAATTAAAACCACAATTTAGTCTGTGAGCATATTTGAGCTGTAACATTTTCCTGTGTGAATAAGTGTGGATGAGAATTGAGTGAGAGGTTGTGTAGAGCTCTTTATTTGCTCTGTCTGAGCTCAGTGTGAGACGCATGAATTAAGCTTGGATGAGAGTAGACTGAGCTCATACACAGATAGATCTCTGATTTCTGAGGCCACAGAAGTAGAAAAAATCTGATAATTATTTTAAAGCTTGACGAGATCTCTCTTGAAACCCGTAAATGAAGCGTTGTTGAGGGCTCCTTCAGAGCTGAATATCAGGACAAGTCATTAAAAGTGGATCAAACTGTAGGACTCCTGTTCACCTCAACATTAAAACCAGCAGGTGCTTCTAATGTTGTGGCTGATTGATGAACACGGTGACCACACGTCCTTACTTCTGCTTAGCACTGCTCTTCAGATGGATTCATATTTATAACACCCACTGATGCTTGTTATTTGTCTTATCAGCTTCACGCCGTCGGTGATTTTAAAATAGCAGATGACCCCTTTTTGTCACAGTAGACATCGTATTTTAGAGCAAATCTCTCTGTGAGTAATGACAAACCGGAGTTTGATAATTACAACAGATTTAAGTCCCATTTAGACACCTGCTGTTACCTGAAGTCACTGCTGAGGTCAGATAATAAAATGCAATTATTTCACAGCCCACATTTCAGACAACACATATATATCAGGTAGAGAAAGACCATCACAAACACCTATAAAAGTTATTACCCCTTGTGTGTTTGTGCGCACAGTACAAGTGCGTATGTTTAAATGTGGCAAAGGAGAAGAGGAAGAAGAAGAAACTTTACTCTGACTCTAAACACCACAAACTGTGCTCGTTATTTTCTGGTTTCATTAAAAAAACTAAATGTAATAAAACCCTCAACTCCATCTGTGTTTATTTAATGGAAGAATATCAGACTGAAAATTTGTTAGCTCCAAAATCTGGCTGAAAATATATTATATTTTAAATATTTACAGCGAACTGTCTAATTAAACTGTGCGTTTTTATTTCTTAATTTATTTAAGGGACTCTGGTGCACAATAAGCAGCAGCAGTTCATCCCATTTTCTCTAAACACTGTGTCTTCTTGCTTCTACAAATCACAAAATATTGTGATTGCATATTTGGTAGAATAGACGCTGTTACAGTAAAAATGTTCAAATGACTGAAATCAGATTAGGCAAATAACAAGCAGCAAAATGTGAGATTTTAAGACTTTAGCACTGACTGCAAATGTTAATGAAATTTAACAGCAGCTTCTGTTAGTACACTGACACCAGTCTACATAAATCAAGAAATTCAGTATTATATAAGGTGTTTGCCATCTTTTTTATTTTACATTACATGTGCACGTCCTATTTATGTTTCTGAAGCTTTTATTTACACTCTACCAGGAAATATGCAGGTTTTTCTATATATGTCACTGACCAGTTACCTTCAGTGGGACATTTACTTTTATTTATCTGTGAAAGCACATACTGAAAAATAAAATGCATCCACCAGCACAGCATTCGTTGAGCTGCATACACATATTTAAATATCAAAGCAAAACATCACCACACGTCACATTAAGAAGCGTCCAGTTCAGCTCCTGAACGCACTCGGACAGTAATCTGCCGCTGCTGTGAAAGCGAAAGGGCGACATGATGTCTAGGAAAAGGTGTTGGTGGACTGAAAGGACAAGATGGGAACATTTTACTGGGGCTGAGGAGGGTCACAGTGTGTTACGCATGCGTGATATACATGATGTGAGGGGTCGTGCTCTCTCCTCTCACACTGGATTTGCATTTATCACAGTAAATGAAATGTGGTGGTGCGTCTGTCTGTCTGTGTGGGATGTAACACTATCAGACATGAGAGTAGAATAACACAGAAGTTGTCCACTGAATATTAGTGTCTGGAGCCTACACTATTAAAAATAAATAAAAATAAAAAATAAAGTGTTTGTGTTAAAAATGGTTTGTTATGATATGATGCTACAGAAATCTGGAGACTGGGTCAGGCAGATACTACAGGTTCAGGTGAGTGACCAGGCTGAAGGCAGGTGAACAGGTGCATGGGAAGGAGAATAAGCAAAAGCATCTGGTGACAAGACTGGGGACTGTTAGAGAGCAAGAGACTGAACCAACACAGGGACTGTGACATGGATATTTCATCCTCCCCATTACTTTCAATGAGAGTAATAAATGTTTTGGTAACGGTAAATATTAGCTCTGTAAGATTTGTGGCAGTTAGACTGGTTTAGTTTCAGCCTTTTAAGTTTTAAATTGGTAATCTTTTCCCTCAAATCATCTTATCTCAAATTTGCAAACACAACATGCTATTGGCACACACGACTGATGTTTGCTGATAGCTGCCATTTTTATGATAGTAATTGACATTACTAACGTCTACATTGTATTTCTGATCAATTTGATATTGTAAAATCCGCTTTTCTTTAAAAGATGAGTGCATTTCTGTGTGAATCCAAAATTTTTAGCGTCGTATAGTGTGGCATCTTGTCTTTAAATTTTCAATTCAATTCATTTATATAAATATAAATCAGAACAAAAGTCACATCAAGGCACTTTACAGTGTTTAAGGTTTAAGAAAAACTCCCTTTAACGGAGGAAACCTCCAGCAGAACCAGGCTCAGGGTGGGCGGTCATCTGCCTCGACCGGTTGGGGTGAGTGGAAAGAGGAG